>CM057820.1:56106385-56371385 GCA_030067965.1 Latrodectus elegans
GAAATTTAAGGATATTACTGATATATGAATTTGGGAAGTTTTTTTAATCGAAGATTTAATCACAGTTAAATATCATAAGCAACTTATGATTTTTAACTGCCACAAACACTACTACTTTTATGCAGCTTCCAACTTCCATTCTTATAAAAAAAAAAGAAACATTCTTGTGCATATTCCCTACTGTAACTATCGCTAAAAGTACTTTTATCCTGGTATGAAACTTTTAGGTAAACATAAGTTATTTTAAAAAGAGGAAAATAATTCTTTCGTTAAGATTATATGATAGTTCTATTATTTTTTCATTGATGTGGCATTAAATAAAAATGATCAAGATTTTAAGAATTTATAATCGAAATTATTAACTAAAAATTAACCTATCAACTTCCAGCTCGTTGTTTATATAAAATTACAAAAACGTTTTCATATGTGTAAAAAATCCTTTTAATATTTAGATTTCTTTAAAACTATTTCATACCTATAAAAATCAGAATTTATTAAAGAATTATCCCTTTTATTCTTTACCCTTAATTATTTAAGTCTACTTAAATATTAAAAAATTCTGATCTGATCCATTTTATTTCCTAATATAACCAGTGATATTTAAAATATAAGAATCTAAAGTGTATTTAGATCATACCAATTTTCAACATGATAACTTGACATAAAATAAACTCAGGAATAGTTTCCATTTAAAGCTTATTGAAAATATAAGGATGGTTTATAAGATATTCGCTTAATGCATTAAAATATTCACTGAGAAATGATATCAATATGATTATTTACGATACTCATAAATAAAACACAGGGAAGTTTTAATACATAATAAATTCAGTATATAAAAATTTAAATGCTAAAAATATGTTTGTGAATGACATTTCTTTTATGTCCTTTGATGAGATATAAATCATTCATAAATAATAAATTTTATTATTAAAATACTTGAGAAAATTGAAAGTTATTTGAGAACCCCTTCACATTGATTGAATTTATACATCCAATGCATGATTTATTTTCTAAAGGTAAATACAGGAATATCTAATGTTTTGAAAATATTTATCTAAATATTTTCAAAGCATTGAATATTCCTGCATTTATCTCCTGTATTCATTTATATATTTTTAAAAAATTGCTTAATACATAAATATTATACTTAAATATTTATTTAAGTAAACATTAAGCTTACAATTTGATTAAAATGAATGGCAAAAGAAAAATGTTAAAGGGAAAAAACACCAAGATAATGCAAGAAAATAATCTTTTCTGAACATGTAAAACTCTTTTTTTACTGCATTAAAAATGTATAAGAATTTTATGCGAATGTATCGATTTTGCACATTTCATTTATTATTTCCACAATCCATTTTTGTTTTGTTATTACCAGCCAAAATACCATAAATACTCACAATAATTACTCTTATTCATTAGGTAAAAATTATGTCATACAGAAAGAATTATAAATTTTAAGTTATTGTAAATTACTTACAGAAAAATTGTTTGCATCTAAAATATTTTTGTCACGTTGAAATATTTCTTACTTTATTGCGATTTAATACAGGAGCATAAAAATTCCTCAATATGATGAAAAGTATGCTTACAATCTTCTTATTCGAAAACCTATACTAAATGTTAAGAAAATGTTTTGCATTGAAATTAAACTAAAATTAAAACATAAATATTTGAAATTTTTTCATTAAAACTACTTTTAATACATATTCCAATATTTATGATATATATCCTAAATATAATAATATATATCCACGCAGAAAAATTTATTCGCATTCATATGACTTTCAGAAAAGCTTTTATGTCTTTATAATCATTAAAAAATTTTTTTTATTGGAGAGAACGTGTGTCACGTAAAATGAAAAGAGTTAAGGCTATATTCAAATTTATTTTAAATCTGCAAATTCCACAACAACTCTATTTCACTAAAGATATTTTTACCACTTATAATTCTATAATATTTTAAACTTATAAAAAATAGGTATTTTAAAAGCATTATTATTTTGTTTTTTCATTGTAAAATTATATTATTATATTTACACAAATCTTAACGAAGCAAATGTTAAAAGAGTAGTTGTATTTTAACAAAATATATTTGTTAAAATACAAATACTCTTTTAACCTTTGCTTCGTTATGATTTGTGTAAATATTAAAATTGTAAAAAATGTTTTATTAACTATCCTAACTTTAAAAACAGTGATAAGAAAATTAAGTAGTATTTTATATGCACTTTATTTTATCCTTTTTTTTATGAAAATAGAAAGTTTCGGGTGAAATACACAGCATTCAAGCTAATAATATTATTTACAAAATTTTAAAAATTGTGAGATTCATATGCAAAATTAATGAATTAAAACTGATCACGTTCAAAGAAAACTTCCAAAAAATATATTTCTTTAGGGCATAACAAAAATATATTCATTAAAAACAGCTGACAACAAAGATTTGTCTAAAAATATGTTATACAAAAGAAAAGAGATACGAGGCGAAACTCGAAATTTTCATTCCGAAAGTCAACAACAAAGATTTGTATATAACAATTTTTGTGAGCCTGATTTTCAAAAACATCAAATCGAATGATCTGTGATTTAGTATATTATTATGTAAGTAATATTGTTATGTAAGAAAACATTAGTTCAATAAAATAATTTTTTCACTTCAATATTGAAAATAATTATTTTTTAAATTATTTCTTATTTCAAATTAAAGAAACACATTTTTGCATCTAATAATTATTAGATAATATTAGTGATTTGGACATATATTTATTATTCTTAGTTATTCAAATAAAATATAAAGCTAAACAAACTTCGACGCATGATTTTCCCTGTCTCCAAGAAAGGGCAACACACCACATGAAATATTTCACGAACTGTCTCCCCGTTTCCATCTGAAGGATTTCTTGAGATTCTCATAACTATTTCATAACTCATACAAATTAAGTTAAAAATATTTAGAATGATTTTATATAAATTTTGTACTTGTTTTTTAAATAAATTTGTAGTTCTAAAAATATAATAAATAAACGTGGTATCAAAATAAAGTAAAAAAGTACATTTTACGCACACGCACGCACGCACGCACGCACGCACACATATTTATTTTACACATTAGAGAAACAATCATATTTTGTTTCATAATATAAAATGTAATAGCTAATATAATATTCTAATATATACTCTCATTTGTCGAAAATAAAATACTATAAAATATTTAAGATTTTGTGAAATAATTTTTGAAATTTTTTCTCAAAATGTTAAAATGTTAAACACTATAATATTATAAGCCATTTATATATATAGTACATTTGCTAATTTTTGCAATTCTCAAAATATTTAGATTTCAATTTATTACACATGATTGTGATTTTCAGAGACGATGTTTTAAGCATTTACTTCTCTGGCTTGAATATAATGATAAATTTCGATAATTTTCTTCATTCTAAAAATTTCATTTCTAAGAGTGTCCATTCAGCTTGACAATCATGGGTACAGTTTCGCCATTTCTTTTATCCAAGGTCTTTATTTTTAAAATTTTTATATTATTCTTTCTTTTCTCGAAAAGTTATTTCTTATGTTCTTAATATTTTTCTTCTTTAAAATATCTATAATCTCAAAATTTCAGAACTTAAACTTTTTTTGAGTTTTTTTCCATTGATATGATCACTTGTTATCTTGAAGACAGGATTGGCATAAAATCATTTCTCCAGATCTGATTTTTCTTCTTTTAAAAAATTGGGATTTTTATTGTTTTTTAATAAAATTGAAATCCCAAAACTTCTGAAGGACATATTTTTTAAATATGTCCTTCAGAAGTTTTGTTTATAGAGGTAAAGCTTATTTTCTTAAAAATCATTATTTTGTGCCTTCTAATTTACCTATTTTTTTTTTTTAATAAAATTTTCAGATTTTTTCTTAATGCTTTGTGAATTTCTTTTCTTAAAGAATATCCAAAAGGAAAATCCAGAATATATTTAATATGCAGCGCATTCCTAAAATGCTCGTTTTAAATTAAATTTTTGAGACTTTAATGCGTTAGTTCTTTATTTCCTTATTTTGAAAAGAAACGTAATTCAGAATTAAATTGATTCTCATTTTCTATACAGTATTTACCTACGTGTTGTTGCCACTCTCTTCTTTCTATGTTTCATTTTCAGTTATTTTCTGATTTTTGCTTTACGTATTTTGAATTCTCATTTTCTAAAGCATGATATAATGATAAATACATTTTTTATTTACAAGAAATATTTATCGAATGGATGTTATCTTCTATATTTTTTACTTTTTTCGTAATTTTGACCACATTGTATTTTTTTTCTACCAGCTTTATCTTTAAAAATTTTAAAGTGAGCTATAATAATACTTCAATTTTTTCATCTGCAGATAAAATATTCTTCAACTAGATACTTTTTTTTACTATTATCACTATTTTTGATAAGTTTATGTTTATTTTTTCTTTTTATTTTTAAATTGAATATCTTTCAAGATACAATTTTCTTTCCCATCAAGATAAAACATGATGTGTGAATACATGAAATGTAATTACTTGTATGTGTACTTTATTCAAACATAATTGCCGAATAATTTTGCTTGAATATATAGTATTAATGCAATATTTCATTAATTATTTTATATTTTTTATACAATTTTCTATTTTTTATATTTTTTACACAAACATTATTTTATATTTATATTATTTTTTATATTTATTTTATAATTATATTTACACAAACATTATATTATTTTATATTTTTTACATAAACATTATTATTTAGAAAGGATACAGTTTAAAAACTGCATCCTTTCTAACTAATAATGTTTTGATTTATAAGTAATAAATAACGTAATTTAATTTCATTCATTTTATCCCTAGTATTGTTTACTGTTCGGCATGAAATTATTACGCCATGAAAATGAAATGCAACACGCATAAAATTTACTTAATAGGAAGATGTTGTGATATTTAGATAATTATCATATTAATTAATTTTTGTAAATTAGACGGTGGGGTTAAAATTTATAATGCATTTAGGAAAAGAAGTCGAACAACAGCTTTCTCATACACAAACAAGAAACTATTGCGTCATGGAAAGTAGCAATTAAATTGATTTTTCAAATATAGATATGATTGGTGTTAACAGAGGTACCATTGGTTGCTTTCTATTCTAATAATGTGTCCACTCTTGTTAAGAAACTGGATAAAATATAGCATAGCATGAAAGTTTTAAGGTATTTGAACATTTTTTTATATAAAGATATATTCATATTGTGGATGTGCATAAAAGAAACAGAAAACGTTTTCACCAAACTATTTGTAATTTGGTTCGAACTCAGTATCTTTTACTCAAAAAAATGTCGTCTTATGACCGGCTTGTGGCGAAAAACTAGCTTTAAGATTCTTTTACTTAAATCCGTTATAATGAAAAGAATCCATTTCCCTGTATGCAAATTTAAAGAAATCTCAATAACATCTCAAAAAATAATAAAAAGAAACTAAGAAATATTTTTTGTGTTTGCCGATACTTATTTTGTTATAATTTATTTTCTTACTGCATTAATCTTTTTGCTTACACTTTTCGAAAGAAAATTGTTATATTTTTGCAAAATATTTGAGTATGAATATTTATATATTCAGTCTTATATTAAAATAGTTATATGAATTGAACCATTAAACATTTGAACCGTTTGAAATATGCATAGAAAGAATAAGGAAAATATAGTGACAAATCAAAACAATTAATGATTAAATAGATATAATATCATAAAGATGATATTCGTTGTTACATATGAAGATCAAAATTTCGCTAAAATTCAATAAATATATCCCTTATTTATATTTTGAGAAGCTGCATAAATTGTATGGTACTAGATAAATTTTGTGTGCGCTATATTACTGAATAATTTTTTTATAAATTTGCCTTTCCTGCATTTTTACCGACAGGATTATAGATGAAGCAACAACAACGTCCAACGTATTCTTAAAAAAGTAGAAATTCAATGATAATAAAATTGATTTGGGGGTTAGTGTCTGTGGAAATATTTTGTCAACTGAATTTGAAAAAAAATCATCTCTTAGTCTAAGAAATGATATTGAAAACTTTGCATAAATATTTTGCATTAACTATTTGCACCATAATTCCTGTAGATTAGTAATATTTAAATAATGAAGTACCATATAATTAAGTGGTATGTTTAGATATTTTGAAAGTATTCATCCATTTAAGTATAAAATGTATTACTACTTACTTATATACTGGTGAATATCATCATATTTTTAATTTGGAATTTAATTATTTTAGAACTACAGACATTCTAATTTATTTTTTTGATTCGTGAGTTGTGTGTGTGACAATGATTACGGCATAACATTTTAAGGGTAAAAGTTTTAACCACATGCGAACCTTTAACAGAATTAAATTCAAATAAGTAAGTAAATGCAATCTAGAAGTAATTGCATGACCAAGTTCTTTTTTATGTTTAAATTATGCTAACTGTGCATAAAAGTTTTAACACTAATGAGACTTTCAGTGTTGACATCAAATTCTATCGCATACAATAGAGCCTCTCAGCATTTCTGTTTTATGAAACACTCATTTATGTTAAGGGTGACTGAGGGGGACAAAAGTGTCCTTTTGTTTCAAAATTTTCAACCTACTTAATATCACGTAAAATGAGAATTATGAAGAAATCAAAAAATGTTAAATAAATATAGATATGGAAGGTTACCTCACGAAAGGCTAAAAAGACATGTAAAATTTGTTGAGTGGGTAAAAAAAAGTAGAAAAGGAGTCATGAAATCTCTCCATTTGATACTCGTTAAAATGTTAAAAGTTTCCACTGAGAACAGAAGCTGACAAGGATTAAAATCCCATCATGCCTCTGGAAATGCGGGATTGCACTTATAACAACAATGCAATAAAATTATGTTTTAAGCATATGAATCAAATAAACACAAGCTTAAAACTGTAAAGTATCGTTATAATTTGAAAATGCTAAAATTCTTAATTTTTAATGAATTTTATAATCAATGAAAATAAAAATCTGTAAAAAATTGATACTATTTTGAAAAATGAATTTAGTAAAAATATTTATTTTTTATGCTGGAAGAAACTTTTGTGCTTTATGATAAACTTTTTAACTATAAACATAATGGGTTTAAAAAAACTTTACATAACTGCGTGGAAATTTGAATAGATTTTTTGCACAATGCTTTTGTAAAGTCATTAAAAATGATCGAGATTATAGCATTAAGTTAATAAGGAATGATTTTGTTTCAACTTTAAAATTAATGTTGTAATATATATATATATATATATATATATATATATATATATATATATATATATATATATATATATATATATATATATATATATATATATATATATATATATATATATATATATATATATATATATATATATATATATATATATATATATATATATATATATATTTGGATAAAAATATATTTTGAACAGAATCACTACTTCGAATATATAAATATGAAATATATTCTAATTAATATGTGCTGCGAAAACGTAATATTACTATTTAGCTATCTTCTTTTATCTCAGTTCCATTTTTCTAAATTTCTTATAAAATTATTAATTTAGGTTAATACTTTCTAGTTAAACTGACGCATTAACTCTTTCCATCACAAAAGATTTTTAACTAGGCGTAGGTTAAAAATTAAAAGAAATTATAATTTCAAGTTAGAAAGAGTTTAATATTTTCTAAAAAAAGTTAAATAAGAAAATATTTATTAAGCGGATGACAATTTCTAAATTTATTTTCTCTTGTTTTCGTGTTTCTCTCTCTAAAGAAAAAAATTATTTCTCAGTGGAAATAAATAAAGTGTTCTATATTTAATCGCACTATAAAAATAATAATTGTTTGAAAATTTACATATTTTTCTGTGAAAGTAAATATTATTTTCATTATAAATCACAGAAGATTTCAGATCCAGAGGTTATAATTTTTATTTACCTAAAATATAATGAAACTTGATTGTAAAGTACTAAGCATGGCTTAGATAATTATTTTAAAAATAAATTTTAAATAAATATATTTGGAATAAATTTTGAAACAGCAATATAGCCGATACTGTAATAGTATTTGCTGAATTTTATATATATATATATATATATATATATATATATATATATATATATATATATATATATATATATATATATATATATATATATATATATATATATATATATATATATATATATATATATATATATATATATATATATATATATATATATATATATATATATATATATATATATATAAATAAATAAATATATATATATATATATATATATATATATATATATATATATATATATACACAAAAATAAATACATTAAACTAATATTAAAATCACTCACGAAAATTTGATAATTCTTCTTCTATAGATAGCCTCTAAGGAAATTGTTTCATCTCTAAAATTAAAAATCTTATTGCAAAAAATTTTAAATTTCATTTTTTTCAAAATTTAATTACATCTAAGAATATTGTAATGTTTACTTTGTTTAAGTTAAACAATAAAATGATGTGAGCTCAATTATATTTTATTCGGAAACCATTATTATCAAGTAAATATTTGTTTAGTATACATACTTAAAGTTTTATTCAAATTTGCATTTTAATATATAACTTTAATGTTATTAATACGTAGGTGAAAGGAATTCACAGCAGTTGAAAAAATAATGGTATATGAACTCAATAGAGGAATTCTTTATATTTGCTCAATGGAATATTTATTTAGTTTAATTTAATATTTCCACACACACAAAATGATTCAAAATAATTTTACCAATACATGAGTTAATTTAATTTGAGATGATTTAAATCTTGTGATAAATCATAATAGAAATTACAATTTTATTTAAACTGCAAGGAAAAAAAAATTCAAAGTGATGAATTTGATAAATTTTATTCCTAAATAATAAATTAATTATATATTCATAAGAATTATAAATTACTAAGTAAACATAGAAATAAAAATAATTTATAAATATATTTTTATACGACCAAGATTATTCTCACGCATTTTAAGGTAAAAATAAAAATTAAAAAGTATCGAAAAAAAAATATTAAAATCATTGAAAATAAATTTTAACATTAACATTATAAATTGCTAAATTTGTAATGGTAGTTCGCCCCTACAAAAATTTTAATTTCATTTTTAAATGAATAATGCATGAATTAATGCAAAAAATTTTCTTTTTCATGATATAAAAGGACTAAAATAAACGAATAACCAACAATTTTTAAATATTGATAGACTGTAAAAATTCACATCTATATTGTTATCAGTTCCTTCATTTATTTCAACACAGCAGTGTCAATAATAAATTTCAAAACAATCTAGTTTTTGATATAATAACGAAATGTTTTCATTATGATATAAAAATGTAAAAGGTTGGTGATAGAAATTATATTGAAGCATGTTTTTGGAAAAAGCCTCTCTCGATTTCTATATTTAATAATTTTCATTCAAGAATTTTACAGTTCATTTGGTTTGTTTTTAGCTAATCAGTATTTGCAATCTTATTTTGTGTAGTAAAACTATTTTATGTATATAATTTTAAATATTTAACAAAAGATTTTCATGTTTTCATCTTTAAACAGAAATTTCAATCTGAAGTAACTTTTTTGATTTATTGGACTTCTACTAATTTCTGTATTTCTTTTAGAAGATATCAGATGTAAGTTCTTTTTTGCCTTCTGTCTTCATAGAATTAATTTAATGTTTACACTGTTATTTCATAACTAGATTTGAACTCAAAAATATTCCTTATTAAATGTCTACAATTTCCCTGAAGCAATAACTGTTTGTAAAAGTCCTTTAACTTTAACATCATTGCGAATAGCAACCGTACATTATAGTTTGCCTGTATTTGAATACAGAACAACTACATCAACTATATTATAATTTGCCTAATTACGTTAGTACTTAGCGAACGTAAAAAATGACTGTGTTTCGTTTTGAAATTTCGGTTACAACATTTGTAACTAATTTAAGCTGCAATTATCGTTGAGAGAGCTTACTGTAATGTTACTTAAAAATTATTTTTGCGAAACAATTTTTTGTTTAATTTTTATTGATAGAAATTAAAAAGTACGTAATTATTGTATATCTATATATTATTCCATTAAATTTAAAAAATGTAACGTTCTTTTTAGGAAATTTCTTCTGACTTTATTTTTTAATAGATACCCACAGATTCATATACAACTTTAAATCAACAGCAAATTGATAGATGGCAGCACTAAATGTATAGCATGCAATTCACTGTGAGAAGTACCAAATGCCCAAAATTACAAATAAAGAAAGCGATAATCAAAAAATTATTTCCCTGCTTTATTCTTCTCAATCTCAGGACTTTTCAAAATTGAAAGCTTTACATCAATTAACTTATTATTATACATTTTAAAAATTATTAATTTTAATGAAATATAAACCTATTTTTGATCTGAAATTTTCTTTGAATTATAAAACTTTTCTTAATTAGGGTAATTATTATCTCATAAATAATTTAATATTGTGAATAATTAAGGATTCACAACTTTTTTTGCTCTTAATAGGAGTGGTTAACATTTTTATGCAGCTTCTTTACGCGGGAATCTATGTAGTAGCTTTAAAATTTTTATTTTACTTAACCATACACACAGATTAAATATAATACTAAACATTAAATTGTTATTTAAAATATTCTACATTGATAGATGTTTTCCCGTACAAGTAGAAGTTTTAAGTACATAGGGGGCATACCAAGATTGCTGTTTGCCAAGTTCAAAAATTGCTGCCTTATTTTCATTTTTTATTATATTTTAATAAAATATTATCAGAAATTTTATTTTTCATTGGCTGGTTAATATTTCTCATGAGTTATTTGGTTGTTTTTTGTTTCTTATAGAGTCCAAAGTAAACGAAGTTTTTAAAAGATGCAATTGAAGTATAAGCTATTTCCAGTAATTAGTCTAATTGATGCCATGGTCAAAACGTCTTTAGAGCCTCCCCCTCCCTCTGCTTCAGTTTCAAAACAAACTCTCTATTCTAAATGGTATATGATTCTATTCGGTTGATGACGTAAAAAATTTTCTATTCGATTTGGGGTACGTAAAAAGAACGTTATTGTTCCTATTTTACTTTTTTGTTACCTAAGAAAGATTTTCGAAACAATTAAGTGTTTCATTATTTTCTTATAACAAACAATCATATTTTAAGCATAAGACAATATTTCTAAGAGTATTTTTTGAGTTTTAAAGAAAATTTTTATACAATAATATAAAACTCAACTTGAAGGAAATGAAAAAATAAATTGCTAAGAATATATTGCACGAAAAATTTCTCACCCATCTGTAAAATGTTTAAAAAATCTGCAGACAATGTATTCAATTTATTAAATAAAAGATAAAAATTGTGTTGTATATCGTAATATAAAGGATTAAATTAATTTTGAGAAGAACGTATGAGTATTTACTATAAATAAGTCTTAAATATGTCAGCAGCAGAAAACTTCTACGAAAATTTAACTACAATCTGAATTCATTATGAAATCAAATTTCTATTTTTTTCCTAAATTTTGATGGTGTTAGATAAAAACACATAGACAATTATTTATAACTCCTTTAAAATATAAAATTCTACCAAATTTAGAAATAAGGAAACATACTTTAAATTATGAAGTGAATTTTCTTTTAAATATATAGCATGTATGTAATATATTTTAAAAAAATTATAATATTCTATATCATTAATAACTTGGGGGCTAAGCACTAGGGGTTTCGAGTTAAGCTGACCACCTAATCGGGACTTATGCTTCGCACCCCAGGGCCTCTCTGTGTCTCTATCAGGACAACAAACATGACTTTGGTCTACATAGGCTTTCGTGTCACAGAGAACGAAAAAATTATATTAATAATTAAGTTATTAATTTAGAAAAAATATTGTCGTATTTTTATTTAATATGGCATTAATAATAAATAGCACTGATTATTTCTCTAAATCAAATTTTGTAAGTTAAGATACTTATACTTGCATTCAGAGATTAATAGAACTAAAACATAGAATTCAAATTTTAAAATGATAATTTTCTTATTTCAATAAAACAATTTTTAGCATTGCATTTTTAGGAAGAGGAATATCAGCTTAATACAAATTTCTCAGACTCCAAAATATATCGAGTTAATAAAACTACTGAGCAGACCGATGGCTGAGTGGTTAGTGTTCCTGACTCTTTAGCTGTGCGTATCGGGTTTAAATCCCTATTTGGGAATGGATGTTACTTTCTTTTTAATTGTTCACTCTGTGTTTTTCTGTCCTTTCTTCTGTGATGATGTATGAATGTGGCCTAGCCTATAAACGGGTTTGTGGTGGTATGGCGCGGGCAACACTACTCGCTTCCGTGACTTGGTTCACAGGTGCCCGCTGGGTAACAACAAATGCGTAGCAGTTTCTGGCCTTGGATTCTAGCATAGGATTCGTCGCCTATTCTACAAGTGCCCGTCGTTGGAAAAAAATAATTATTGTCTATAGACTGTAATTTCCTATAGGCATGATTTGTTTTATGAAAGATAATTATGTGAATGAAATTTGACACTAGGTTTATTACTACATACTTTCATCTTTATGAATCCAATTTTAATAGCAAATCTGAATATATCACAAAAATATATTCATAAAATACTTGTAAAAGAAATTTTACTGAAATATAAATTTATATAAAAGTTTTATTTAGAACTGAAATTATTAATTCAAAGTTTCATTAGAGCTCTTACTTTACTTGAGTTATATTAGCTATTAACTTATTAAAAAATATAAATAATCTACTCATGAACATCCACCGCCAGAGGAGTTTTATTAAAAATATAAAATCACTCAATTATTAAACATTGTTAAATAATAATCACTTAATATTATTATTATTTTATAATATTTTTATTTTATAATATTAATCACTTAATATTATAAAATAAAAATATATTTAAAAATATACATAATAATCACTTAATATTATTATTATGTATATTTTTAAATATATTTTTATTTTCTTATTTGCTTGGCTTTTCAATTTTTAACTTTAATGCATTCTTTCAAATATAATAATTACAAAGTAACAGACTTACATAATAAAGCTTACTAAAGTTCTCATTAAGTTAAACATTCATTCATTATTTTTCTGTTGTTGAATATTTGAAGATTTAGAGCTTAGAATCTTTTATGAAAGTATATTTTTGTTGTACTCAGATCTTTCAAAAAGTTTTTAAAATTTTATTATATGTATACACACACATTTTACTATTTCTGAAACTTTAAGGTAATTAAATTAATTGTTCAGCATATAGATTTGTTTAGATTTTAAAGTTTCGAAAAAAATTCTTTTAAACCTGATCTTCAGTATATGAAAAATTATGAAAATAAATAAGGCATACATAATTAACATTGTGGTTTAGGAAAAGATACTTCATCAAATAACTGAATGTAAGTAATTACTGATTGTGAATAGTGCTTTACTTTTTTTAGGATGTTTCGCTTATATACATATATATATATATATGTGTGTGTATATATATGTATATATATATATATATATATATATATATATATATATATATAATATGTATATATATATATATATAATATAATATAAAGTAATTTTTTTGCACTCCAAAGTTTTCTTGCTTCATTTCTAGTCCCTATATTGAAATTTATAATACCGTGTCAGAATTTCCTCGAAGTAATTGTGATCGTAATCAAGAAAATCGCTGAGTGGTACTAAGTAATGAAAATATTTTTTACTTTTTAAACGTTGTTGAGATCTCTCTCTCTCTCTCTCTCTCTCTCTCACACACACACACACACACACACACACACACACACACACACACACACACACACACACACACACACACACACACACACACACACACACACACACACACACACTTATATATATTGACTTATTTAAAATATCAAGGCCATTATGAGTCCCTTTTTTTAACAGCAGGTACTTGGGTGACGAAACCTATGCTCCAACAAGGCCAGAAACTGCTACTCGTTTGTCGTTACCCAGCTGTCACCTGTGAACCAAGTCACGAAGGCGAGTAGCGTTTCCCGCCATAAAACCGTTTATAAGGTGGACCCCATTCATACACCACCATAGAAGAAAGACAGAAAAACACAGAGAGAACAGAGAAAGAAAGTAACATCCATACCCGAACAGGTATTCCAAGCCAGGAGCCACAGCACAGCTCAGGAGTCAGGAGGGCTAACCACTCAGCCATCGGTCGGCCCATTATGAATTCTACAAAAAGTCCTTTGGTTGAAGGTAAGTTCCATAATAAATTTTCAGTCAAATAGTTAACAATTTATCGTGAATTATTTAATAGCTGAGAGAGATTTATTATAAGGCTTTGCTTTAACTGAGTAGAAGGATACTGTTGCTTGGAGGGCAAGGTCCTGGGTTAACTTCCAGTCATTGTTTAACAATAGGAATATATCTGTAGGAGTATTTTTCTGAGTTTGTTCTTGATAGTTTTCTAGGTATTTAATTTCGTGAAGATTGAATATATGACCCAGTACCTTAAGGATATATTTCTCACCGAGTGTTCAGATGTGCCCCATAAGAGTTAATTATCAATGAGTCACTTACTTATAGTTATATCTAAAGCTTTTTATCTTCAGATAAATGTCTTATGGATAGCAATTTACTCATTCTGATAACACTATAATCTATATATAAAAGCTTCATAGTTATATACTATTTTTATAATTTGCACCATTTACCACTATGTGTGACTTATTTCAATTTTGTGAAACTCAGTGTTACTTTTCTGTAACGTAAATTTCATCTCTATATATCAGTCTTATCAATATCTTTCCAATTTTACTTTATATTTAATTGATTTCTATACACAATTTCTTGACGTAATTTTTTCTTCCTGTAATTTAAATCCTTCCAGAAGATTCCAGAAAATTAGCAGATAAAAACTATTTTTGGTTATAAAATTATGGCAACGGTTGAAACTTCCGAGTTTTAAAATAAGACACACTGTTTTGATAATAATGGATAATAATTATTATATAAAACAACCACAGGAATATTTTCCTAAAAGCTAAATACTAATGTCTTATATTAGATAACTACAGTTAATTATTTAAATATTTTATTAAAATTTCGTTATATTTAAAAAAAATGTGGCAACTAGTGCAGCATAAGAACAGACACAAGTTTTACTTCCTTCATACATTAATTACAACGTGTGAAAGCGACATATTAGATTATGCAATATATATTTTCATATTTTTATCTAATTTACGAAAATAACAAATCATACCTTTTATTTTAAGAGTTCATTTTCTAATTATTTTATGTATTGTAAAATATTCCAGTTATTTTTAAAATCAATAGAAACTTACTAAGTATATTTTTGAATTAGGTAATTGTATTTTTATTGAAAGAATCCAGGGAAAAATGTTTTTTATCGTCAAATAAAGGATAAAATGTTCATGGTACTGGTGTAACTTTATGATAACTTTCAATAATTCTCTAGCTATTTTTAAATTTGTTACCTATAAATTCAGTATAGCGAATTGAAAATAAACTTTGTAAACTCAGTTACTATAAATATTTATTCACCAATTGAGTAGGTATTAATGAATTTGTAATTATTTCCCATTAAATTATTTTTCAGAATTAATTTATTTGTTTTCAAATAAATAAACTACATCTTGAAAAGCCATATTTGTATAAACCACGAATTGTTCAACTCTCACTACTAATCTATATAGAACTTTTTATTTACATTATTTAAGACACAACTTTCATTTTCCTAGAAAACATAGTTTTAAGATCCGAGTTTCCAAAAGCTAAGGGAAAAGATAAAAGAAATAAGTTCTTCATATCGAGAAACAATTTTCAAAAACTAGGAAAGGAAGAGATTTGCTTGTATACAATATATATTTTAATCGCTATGCTAGCCGAAGTGAGTGGAAAAATCAATTTTGGTATTTATGGCTCTAGAGAACTGCTCCTATAAAAGTTGACGCACACTCTTTTCTTCGAAGAAATGGTAGCGGTCGGAAATATATTGCTTCGAAAATGGCTTATCGAATGGCATTGTACTGTGTTTAGCTTCGCAAATGATAAACTGCAAAACCTATAATCCCAAAGGAAATATATTTACGGTTATAGTATTGAATATAATAAGTTAACTTTGTGCATAAGAAAATATCCTATATGTCATGCATAACTGAAAGGAAGTCATGAAAGTTTTACTAAGATAGAATAATGTCTTAGTTGATTTTATTATTCAAAAAGAATCTTAAAATCTAAAAGTTTTCGCCTAAAAGAAAAATAAATTGTAAAATGCATACATTTAAATCAAACTGATATGAAAATATAAAATGTAACTGACTTTAAGTAGTCAATTTTATATAAGTGATTTTATCATTTCATTTAATTTTAAGAAAATACCAAATAAGAATTGTCATAAAATTAAAAATTAATTATACAGAATCACATAAATATAAAGAGAAAATTTACCTTTTTAATTTATGATCAAAAAATGTGCAAATGCGGTTTTTGTGTGTTTAATTTCAATCGCAAATTTGTTATGATATATCATTAATTTTGTTGTTAGTATCATAGAGCTTCATTTCTCAAAAATTGACGCAAGTTACCCAAGATGCATTGCAAAACATAGTTATGAAAGGTGTTTCATAAGGTTTTATGCAGATTTCTTCCAAGAATACTAGCTATGGCCATCAGGTTAGTTTCTTGTTTATTAAAGATGAAAACTAAAGTATTTTTAAATACTCAATTCGTTAATTGTTTAATTTTGCAAAACATTGATCAACAAATCTTCTTATGTTGGCAAACAAAAACACATGCATTTTACTCGATATGATTTATATTCATTTGCAGCTTTATGATATTTTTTTATTGTTTGACGCTCAACAGTATGGTTGAAGACAATCTATGGTTTGAAGTGGATTCCGAACCACTACAAACATCCATGCCCGAGGTGGGATTCGAACCCACGAAATGTTGAACTGAAGGAAAGAGCGCTAATCATTCGGCTGCCAGCTCGGCGATATTTTTTTATGATTCTCATTTTGATATATTTCGTAAATAATACAGTTGCTCAATGCTACTTATTTCAATGTGATTGTAAGAATGAAATCTATCTGTTATTTTAAAAAGAATTATAATGTAGCCAACAGAAGTTTTAGAATAAGTTTTACAGTGAAAATGATTTAATTAAATTACACCAAGCGTAAAATTTATCTATAAAATTACTTAAATTTTCGTTTCCATCTCAATGATTTATTATTCTCTTATGCTTGAGAGTTTCATAAATGAGATGCGCAATTTTAAAATATTTTTTCAAATAAGAAACCATATATATTTACTTCCAAAACATCACTTTCATAACTATACATTATAAATTTGATTTATTAACACATTTGATATTCCTAATAATATCATGAAAATAGTAGAAAAAAACATTTCAATCTTAGTTAACCTAAAGTATTATAATTATTTTATATTTCAGCAAAAGTAATATTTCATTGAGGCTAATGTATAAGTCAAAAACAGTTATTATAAAAGTGAACTTAAAATAATCAAAGCGAAAAGCTCAAGTTTTTAAGCAAAACTTTGTATGCGGAAGGCTTTAAAAAATTCGAAATTTTCAATATTATTAAATATTAAGACATTCTGAAACTAAGAATTCTATTTAAGATTTTAAATTACATTCCTTGTTTTTGAAATATATTAATCAAATCTAGGAGCATAGGTAAAATTGAATAATTGAACATACTTATTTACTACAGAAAACAACCATTACGTTAAACTATCTATATTAACTCACAATGGATAAATTCTGTTAGAGGAGTTCCTCAGAATTACCAATAAAGCAGATGCTCATTAAATGAATACTTCGGTGATTGATTTACTTTTAATGATTCTGAAACTCAATAAAGTTCAAATATATTATTATTAATACTGATTCAAATATTTGTTCTAAAAATATTTTTGAGCACAAAATATCAATATATATTACTTTACAGTTTTGATTAAGTGCACAAAAAAGATATGTATAGTTAAAATATACTTATAATGATATAAAATTATACATTAGTAAAATGCAGCAGTCCTGAAACTGATTTCATTAGATGTTTTAAACTTTGATAATTAAACTCATTATAAAAATATGTCTTTAAATATAGCTTATTAATTTCTACCCATGCAATACAAAATTTAAAATAGTTCTGAATTTTTTTCCTTTTATTCGGTATATTTTTCGTAATTTTATTTCATTTTATATGCAATTTAAACTTAAGAGGAACTTTTTAGATTAACTTAAAGTTAACATTTGAAGAAGTTCATAATAAACCCATTTTTGAAAGCATTTTGTACCAATCAACTAGAATACTAATTAAAAAGCTACACTAAAAGTATCTTGGAAAATTGATTTTTAATAAGATAATTATTTTAAAATTTTCATTAACATAACTTAGGCAAAAGAAATATAATACCAGTTAGACGACAACAAATTCCAGACCTTATAATCACTAAAATTTATATCCATTTTAGAAATATTGTTTTGTTATTTGGAAATTAATATATTTTTTATCATTGGAAATTAGCATATAAACATATTCTTTTAAATTAACATCTGAAACCAATGCAAAACACATTAAATTTAGAATTCATTTGCCAATAATTATCATCCATTTAAATAATGAAAAACAGTATTCCTACCATATGTGAGACATAAACTAGGATTTTTTTAAAAGAAAAAATGCCAAAGAGTTCATATTTTCTGATAATTTACTATTTTATAAATATAGATGATAGTTACATATGACTTAAATAAATTAAAATTTAACTCATTTTATTTTTATGTCGTTGATTATTTTTATTGCGATGTATGCGAATAACATTACTTTTCTTTATAGAGAATGATATATATATATATATATATATATATATATATATATATATATATATATATATATATATATATATATATATATATATATATATATATATATATATATATATATATATATATATATATATATACATATTATAGCATATGCATTATTTTATTCATATGATATTGCTTATTAGTATTTATTTTCTGAGAAATTTTTACAGCTAATTTTTTTCAGAAGAACTTTGTTCATCAAACACATTTATATAGATTTAGTATGATTAATGTTTGATCTCTGAGTAAAAATTGGGATTGATTTTTAGTGTTATAAGAAAAGCCTCATCATAACTATATGCAGTTCAATTTGTTCATTTTCAACTGTTCTAATCCATTTAAACATACAAAAACCAATAATAGTGTGAATAATAAATAAAAATTGCTCCTTTCAGAAACCTACATGTATTTCTTAAACGTCATTGATTTATTGACATAGTGAATAAAAGACTCAATGAAAGCTCTTTTATAATATTAATTTTTTGAGAAACATAATTTGCATCATTGTCAAAATCATTTCGTCAGTGAACATTCTTTCTTCTGGCTTTTAATTATTTATTAAATTGAATGATGGTTCTTTCCATGCAAACATCTTTGCTCAATTTTTTTCAAATATATTTTTTCAGCGCAGATTGAATCAATGTTTCTTTTACAGATTTTTAGCTGTTTTGTGAGTAAGTTTTATTTTTCTATTTTTATCTTAATCATTTAAGCTTGCTCATCTGTTTCTGCTTCTTGTATTCTAAATTTATTAACATTTATTGATTTTATTAAAACCAAATTCTTATAATGATTGCATACATCATAAAATGATTATATTAATAAATTGTTACTTTAATTATTGATATTAATAAATTGTTACTTTATGAACTGAATTCCATAAAATATATTTTTCAAAGCATTAATATTTTATTAAAATAAGGAAATATATACCATAAATTTTTATTTAAAATTCTTAGGTGAAAAAAAATTATTCATGCTTAAAAATCTCTAAATTTCTAGATTTTGGAATAAATGCTACACTTTATACATTATTAAATAGGAAAACACTCGTTTTTCTATCTGTAGGAAACTTCAAAGAGCAGTTTTTGATGCATCCTAAAATTCATTTCATCTAGGAAATAGTTCTAAAAGAATATTAATAACAAGAAAATGTATCTATCTTTCAATGGGTAAACGATATAAAATCGGTGTAGAAGCTGTTTTACGTGTCAATAAAGCGATCTTACAGACTATTAAAATGTTTCTTCTGTTCAGCAATCGTGTTTGTCAAATACATATTGATATTATTGCATCATCAGAAAATCAAACGTCATTCCACATTTTTCTTTAAAGCAGAAATTTTTCCTAAGCCACTTCTCAATTGTATTTCTCAATTCAGCATTACTACTTACAAATTAATAAAATTTCAAATACATTTATTTCAAGAAACATCAAATATTGTTGGATATCTGAGAAAATGCTCTATCCCAGTTGAATTATTTTACGGAATGGGGGCTCAAAGATGGTAAAAACTGTTATCAAGTATTAAATAACGCTTAATGAATTAGTTCATTTTGTATGCTTTTAATTTTAAAGCGGCTATTAAGGAATAACTTTTGAAGCACGCCTCAGACATGGTCTTCTCTTAACTTCAATCATTCAAACACGGAATTTCATATTTATGTTTTACACCGGGTAGTGGACAACATAACGGTCCAAAGTCCATTATAAAACTCTTTCTAATTATGGCCGCGTATTTTAGAGTTCCGGAAAGATTTCTAATAGGAAAGAACTGTATTTATTTATCGCAAGGAAGAAAACTCAGAACACTTTTACGCAGTTAAACTAATAGTTGTTTGTACAGATTTCAATATCCATCTCTCCTTGTTCAACTATGATTGTAATCAAACCAGGAGTCTCCTTAAAAAAACTCTTTTATTTCAATTAAATTAGTTCCAAATTAAAGGAACACAATAGTTTCCATTCCAAGGGTCTTTCATATACGTATTTATACGAAAAGACTTTATACGGATTCTTTTCTATCTTATAAGGTGTGATCAAATGAAAAGGTACGAAACGACACGGTAGATACAAATGTAGACTTTATTCAAAATATACACCATAGGCTTGAGAATAACAATCCCACTGATGAACAAGCCGCAGGATTCCTTGCCCCCAGAATTCCTGTGGTCGTGGCGAGACCCAGTTCTTCACAGCGACCTTGAGTACGTCGTCCGAGTTGAAGCGCTTCCCTTTCAGGTGTTTCTTCAGTGGACCAAATACATGGAAACATGTTCGGACAGTAAGTCGGGTGGTCCAACGTCTTTCACTTGAACTTGGTCAGTTCCATGTGTGCGACTCTGGAGACGTGTGTTATCATGGAGTAGAACCATACCCTTCATAAGTAGTCACAGTCTTTTGTTCTTGATTGACCTGCGTAGAAGTCGGAGTATCTCACAGTACATATGGTTTTTCTGTGCTCGAGAAATTTCACCAGTATTGGACCTTGAACGTCCAGAAAGACTGATAGAAACACCTTTCATGCTAACGGTTTTGCTCTGAATTTTTTACAAGGAGGTGACGACGCATGCTTCCACTGGTTTCTCACCTTCCGCTGACAGAAATAGGATAACACTTCGCTGCTAATTAATCATCGAATTTTGCAACGCGAATAACATTTTGCTCTCATACGGACTGCCGAATCATTTAGACGCTGCTTTTGAGAAGAGTTTCTGCTCTCTCATGCACACACGGGCTCTCTCGCATACTGCGATTCCAGCCTGAGATCGCGGCTGGAATGCACATGGCTTCTTGTCTCCCATGGCGGAATATGCATATATTTAACTGTTACGTTTTTACATCGTTTCGCACCTTTTCATTTGATCACCCCTCATAGATTATTTATATGGATAGAAAGATCTTCATATGCAAGATATTGCTATTAACTCGAGGGAAGTATTTTCTTTAATCATCAAAGGAAAAGAAAATTTCATTGATCAATTTAAACCTTGTTAGTTTATTTGTAGAAAATCTAATTGCAATTTTTATTTAAGAAAAAATGCATTACCTATTACCGTAATCTCTATGAAAATTATCAAGAACAAGAAAACTAAAACGTTTCTTTTTCATCGAAGAAACAATAATCAATCAGAAATAAGCAGCATGTTAATATATCCATTAATTTTTTAATTGTTTATTATACATTTACTTGATTATTTGCAGGAGAGTCTACGGTAAAGAAATTTTATTACGAAAAATGAAACGTTATTATTGTTCTGATTTTGTTATGATATTCTAAATTCTTTTTATCATTACTTGTGAAATATGATTTAATATTGCTAGATGTGTGTATGTTGTGTTATGTATATATTTATATATTAGTAGTAAAATTTATCCATCAAATTAAACCTTATTCTATTAAAAACCTAAATGAAAATGCTTAATGATATATCGATGATTTTAAGAAATTACCTTCAAACATTTCTCAATATATATATATATATATATATATATATATATATGTATGTATATATATATATATATATATATATATATATATGTATGTATAAATAAATGAATAAATAAATAAAAACCCATATAAAATTAAAGTATAAATAATAATACTGTTGATTTGAAGAAAATTAGCAAATTAATTTTATCTTTGTGAAATAAACAGTTCAATCCAAATTGTACCAAATTACTTTTGAACCTATTTTTTTATGTTATTAGAATAATGCTCGACATTAAAAATAATTTAAAATGCTAAATATCAATTCCAAAACTCAAATTACTACTTTATTAAATTTTTTCAAATTTGGAATAGCAAAATACATTTCAAGTATTAAATAGTTTCAAGTGACATCTTGCAATGACTTTCGGAAAAAAAATTTTTTTTTTTAATTTTATTTCTTTATTTTAGACTGAGGCATTATCAAAAAAATTCAATTTGCTACTTTAATTAAAGTTTAGCTGGTTTTGAAAAGTGTCTTCAATTGCATATTTTAACCTCAAGTTTTCCCGTTTTAAGCAAGAAATATAATTTTTCTTTAAATTATAAACGTATAGTGATATAATTGCAAGGAACAATCAAAATGATTTTTTCAAGACATTAATTTTTATTCCTTTGTTTAATGTAGAATTATACAGTTTCATTCAACATTAAAATATTGACTTAAATATTATAAAAACTGATTTTAATTGTGAAACATAAATACAACATAATAAATTAGCATAAAATTAATAATGAAATTATTAGTTTTAAGATAATTTATACATTAATTACATTTAAAATTAATGAAAATTAAGTTTAATAATAGGAAACTATTTATTTTTTCATATTAAATTATCATTTTCAACAATGAATAATATAAAAATATTAATCTTTAAACAATAAATTTCCAGTTAGGGGATGTAAATCTTTGTCTTTTTAAAACTTCTAGACTAAATTTCTGATTTCCCAATAAATATTAGAGATTATGATTTCAAACGATAAACATTATTAAAAATTAAAAAGCAATTATTTGGAATAAGTCTGATTATTTTCTATATATATAATCATTAGTGACTTTTATATGCTAATAAGGCTAATTAAAAATGTGATCATATAATACTTAATATTTTTCATGTCAGATTTATCTTTTTATTAGTTATGAAATGTTTTCATGTCGAAGGATAATTTGCTTTTAATGGGACGAAAATATTTATTCAGAAAAAGATGTTTTGATCAATAAAGATTCTTGAACAGTTTCATTGAATTATAAGGATGCTAATATTTCCGAAGAAAGCAAGCTTTTTCGTAAAAGAATATTCTAGGAACCAATTGATATTGCTTATTATAAATAGCTTTTGATATTTTCAACTTTAATCTGGTTTCAAAAAAGGATATATAAGGAATAATTGAATAAGAATATATGTTTTTGAGCTTTTTCGAAATTTCGATTATGGCATGTTTGAAATACGTTGAGAAAGAATGATTGGAAAAAAAACAATTAATCAACTTTATTCTGTTTTTATAGACTTTGCATAAATCATTAAATTCTTTTACAAATAAATAAGTGAAAAATGTATCGTTCTATATTTTTTAAAGTAAACATCAATCAACAAGACACTCAGGTGGTGATTCTGTCAATTTTTAAAACTTCTAAGTCAATAATAAATAAACAAAATAAGATTCATGGATTAAATTAGTTAGAATATAATGTTAATTTTTTGTTGAAGCTTTATAACCAAAATCACGATATTTTACCAAATCAATTGTACTAAGATCATTTCGAAGAAAAAAAAGACATAATTTTGTGAATCTTTTACAAGTGTATAATTTGTCTAAATGATTAAAAATAAATATGCATTATTAAATTGAATAATAAAAAAATAAATAAATATCTTTTTCTAATAATCTAAATTTATTCTATGAGTGAAAAGAAAAAAGTCAACAACATTTAAAATTGGACGAATATAACTCTTTTAAGAAGTTATTTAGTCAAAAGATTGGGAATTCACACTATTTAAATTATGAGGATTAAAGATTAATTTCTAAAGAACAATACTGCTGAATGTAAGTGTCTAATAAATGTACTTAATACACGCTAAAATGCAAATGCGTAAATGTTGAATGTAATTAACTAATAATAAAACCGGTAGGTTACAAAAAGACCATCATTTCCATAATAAAAGTAAGATATATATATTTATATAAATGCACATATTTTTTAATACATGTAAATGCTATAAAAATGAATAAATTATGGTTAACAGAAAATTTTCTTTCTCTGTCATTAAAATTTTATCATCAGTACGAATTTAAAGCAAAACATTTGTGATACGAAAAATAAAAATTTTTGAAAATACATCTAGTTTTACGGGATACATTTTTAATGAGGTCAAAAGTTATAAAAAATAATTATTTACTTGAACTAAAAAATTAGAAATTTAATTAAAGTCTTGAAAAAATCCATTCAAAAGTAGATAAAATTCTGAAACATAGACTTGTGAATATAAGCATCAAATCTTTCTGTGCGAATCTAGTTAAATAAAAGAAAATAAAAATATTATTTATAAAAGACAAAAATGCAATAAAATTATAACCATATTAAAATGACTAATATTAATTAGAAGAAATTTTAATGTGCATGGAAAAGTAAAATTAAACGATTTTAATTAAAAGAAGATTTTTTTAAAATGTGTGCTGCATTTTTGGGAGAGGCAACATTTATTATTAGACTAGCTATTATAATCAAAAACATTTCATATAGGTAATTAAAAACATTTCAACATAGGTAATAAAATCTAAAACATATAATTTATTGAAATGGACTTAAGTGGGCATGGACAATAAAATAACAATTTTCGTAAAAAATAAAGAGTTATAATTAAAATTTAGTTACATAGTAAAATAACACCACACATTATTTCATTAATTTAAAAAAAAGTGAAAATTTATTTTTAATAATAAAGAATAATTTTTCGTTATTTAATTTAGTTTAGTGTATCCCTATAGAAACAGTTTAAAAGTTTAAAAATACACAAGTAAGTAATGATTATCCTATAGCAGGGATGGCGAACCTTTTTTGATGGCCGTGCCACAAAGTCATAAAAATTCTTTTTTTAAATAGGTAATGTGCCACAATAAAATTTAATTCGAAATGTTAGCGTAGTGAAATTATACATAAGTATAGTTAAATAAAGAAATAAAAGCAATTTTTCTTTAAAAAAAATTTTTATTAATCAATGTTTTACAAAAAGCAATATGCTAGAAACAAATTCATGTTAAAAACAAGTTTTTCATGTTTTTAATGTGATTTTTGTTGCTGTACACAAGATGATAAAGATTTAATATCTGGTTCATATTTAGTTAATTTCAACAATACACATGCAGAGTTCGACAAATCCTTCATTTTATTCCTATATTTATTTTTATAAAATTTAATTCTGAAAATAGAGATTCACATGCCCACGTCGATGAAAATATTGATAAAATTGCTTTTGCTAATATTTTTAAACAATTAGATGTATCAGGAATTGAATTCCATATAGTTAGAATTTCATCTCTGCAATTTTATTTATTTTATCCATTAATCGATTACTTTCAATAATTTCTAAATCATTTCTTAAATCAACAAATTTTTGGTTCCATAAGGTACTTGATGAAATTCAACTATTTCCATTTCTAATTCATTAAAATTTAACTACCTAAGGACTTTTAAATTTAATTTTTCAAATGGTATTGTATAAGGATATAAAATAAGTTTTAAAGTTTCTTCAAATTCTTTAAATTGCGTAAATTTTGCAGAAAATTCCTGAATTAGGGATTGAATTACCATTGAAAATTGTTTCGTTAATGTCTCTTTATTTGGCTTTTGTGGCATTCACTTTCATAAAAAGGTTTTTTGGCATTCGGAAAATATTTATATGAATTTGAAAGAATATCACGGTTAAAAATCCGTAATTTGACTTCGAACACGTTGATTAAGTCAGAGTTTATAATGACTGTTTTATTAACACCTTGTAGTTTTATATTTAATTCATTTAATTGTGAGCATAAATCAGTGAAAAAATAATTTTGCTAGCCATTATCCAATAATTGATTGTATTGGTCAATAATGTTCTCATTATTTAGAAATAATCTTATTTTCTCCAAACAATCTACTAATCTTTTCAAAAAATTTCCGCGGCTTAACCTGCGTACATTATTGTATAAAAGTAAGTTTACACTAGTTTCTGAAACTTGATAACTAGCAGCAGTGGTGTTTGATTGAGTTATAACATATTTCATTGAAGAAGTAGTTTGAGCATTTTTAAGGCACGTGATATATACTCCTTTTGATCTTCTAAACTTCGATCGAGAAGAAATTTATGGTTGGTTTTATAATGCCGCTTTACTGAAGATGTTTCAAGGACTACACTTTTAGAACATAAAATACAAATTGCTTTACTGTCCTCTTCAATCATACCGTATGTATTGGTCCACCAAGCTTGAAATTCTCTGCTACTACATGTTTCGGATAATTACTATTTCTTCATTGAACTAACCATAATAAGAAATTCTAAAAATATATATATTTTAAGAGTATTGCCATAAAAATACATATTTTAATAATATTGTTATAAATAGTTTATTCTGCTTTCGTTTGCAAGAACATATTTCGTCACACATATTAAAGTACTAAAAATATTACCAACACAAGAAAATAATAAATAATATATTAATTCAAGGTAATTTGAATAGTTATTTCTATATTTTACGTTGATTTAATTATAAAACAATTTCTCTTAATATTAAAATATTTTATTGTTCAAAAATAAGCAAAATAAATTATAAGTTTAATAACTTTTAATACCTTAAGGCTGTTACAGGTTAAAACTTGAGTGATGACGCAATATGTTCTTGCAAACGAATGCTAAATATAAAATATGAAATAATATGTAAGAATATTTACCTAAAACGACACTATATCTATTTACAATAAACGGTTATATATTTTGACAAGTCACTGAAGTTTTAAACACGGCAGTTTACCAATAATTACTAATGCAGTCTGTCATCTGATTCGAGCGCTGCGATGGCAATAACTTTAGAAGGCGAAACTGGATACGCAAAAAATTTATATACT
This sequence comes from Latrodectus elegans, assembly GCA_030067965.1. NCBI lineage: Eukaryota > Metazoa > Arthropoda > Arachnida > Araneae > Theridiidae > Latrodectus > Latrodectus elegans. The sequence goes on from CM057820.1 coordinate 56,134,000, forward strand.
TCATCTTTATATACTTTGAGACAATTCATGGGATATTTTAATAATAAAATGTATACTTTGACGGTTCTAGTTGACATACTAAGATAGATATTCAGTACTACAAATTTATATCATAAATTGTAAATTAAGTACAGATTTATAATTTTTTTTGTTTTTGTGCGTGCCATTGAAATTTTCAAACGTGCCACCTGTGGCACGCGTGCCATTGGTTTGCCTTCTTTGTCATATAGGAATCAATATGATTAAGATTGATAAAAATGAAACAAAAAGTGAAGATATCAATTATATTTCCGTATGGTAAAAACGACTTGCAAACCAGTATTGTTATTGCATTTTTAAATAAAATTAGCCATAAAAATGTAAATCACATAAAAAAGCATAAATATCAAACTTTATGAGTAGAAATTTGAGTAAAAACTAACATATAGAAGCCTAGAAAACGAAAGTAACCTAATTATATAAATAGAAGGATATCATTACACTGTCTAAAGAAATAAGTAAAATAAGGACAAAATGAACTAACAGTAAAGTAATAGGAAAGCAAATATTAAAAAAGCATTTAAATCAAGATTTTTTATATAGAATTATTAGAAATTGGAATTTTTCCACTATATACTTTACATTGTAAGCCAGCATACTTTTACAATCTGTATTGTATTTTAAGTCATTACACATTAATTACATATTTATGTTTGTATACTTATAGCACTCTTAAAAATACTATGCATAATATTTTTAATGTTATAAGTAATATTGAAATAATACCTGTAAGAATTCAATAATTTATATAAATGTTTAGAAAAATGATGTAAATTGTAAATACCTCAAAAGCCAACCTGAATATAGTTAATATAATTATATATATATATATATATATATATATATATATATATATATATATATATATATATCAGAAATACCTTCATTATGCTCATGTCAAAGATAATGGCCGAAATAATCGAGATCTTTGAGGGGCTAATAAAATTTAATATGCTACCGATAATAGATTAATAAATTTCAAATTCATAACCAGAATAATATGCAATGAAGTTATGTTCAGTGATATGAAATTCCATCTCCCATACATTTAATTAATTACCCTCATAAATTAAGGCAGCAGGAGTCATTCAAACTACTTGATTTCAGGACATGTAAAAGAACTAACTAGACATGAGAAGGATCTAGATGGATGAGGCTAATAATTGCTCAATTTAATTGGTTTCATCGATTCATTTATTAAAGAGCCTAATTAGAATGTTGAAACATGGACACTAAATTTGATTAATAACTTCAAATTACAAATAATTTATTAAAATATGAATCATCTTATCCATTCAAATTAATTTCTCAGTAGTCTTTATTCTATGAACTTTAATAATTCTAGTTACATTACTAATTTCAATAATTAAAAGCTCTTATTAACTGAAATAAAGGTAATATTTACTGAAAAATGCACCACAATTATTAAATATAAAATATTATTGAGACAATTTTTCTTATTCTCATTCTAACTTTTTATTCAAAACATTTAATTCACATTATAAAAAGAACAATGAAATTATACTTGTAATGCTTTCAAATTTAGAATCAATTCAGAAATATAAAGATACTCCTTATAGAGAATTTAAAAAGGAGAGCATAACAAAAAATTTTGATTATTTCAATTATTTCTTTATTTGGTATAGACTAAAATGTACACATTTCGAATCCAGAAATAGTGTTGTTACTAATGACATTTGGACAAGCCAAGCTCGCTACGTATTGGCTATGCGACGAATTTAAGTCGAGAGTGTCTTTTGTTTAGTCAGAGCACTATGAATGTGAAAGTACGACTTTTGCTCTTCAAATCCTCCGATAGATTGCAGCACCAGAGGACCTACTCCCTCAATGTCGGCATTGATCTAAAGGGGGAGTCCAGAAATTGCTGAATATGTTACTAAAATATCGTAATACTTCACATAATGAAATGAAAATGTTTAAGAGAATTAAAAAGGATAATTTTTTTTTCAAACTACACTGTATTCCACAAAAAATAAGAACATTTTAAAAATAAATTCTTTAATGCTATCACGAAAAGAGTAAAATAGATTGCTTAGTCATAAGAATAATCTCAAATAACATAGGATATTAAATAAAAGTTTAAAATAAAATAACTTAGAGGAAAAGTTATAAAAAAAAATAAATTCTTTTGAAGACAGGCTTACAGAATTATTTAAAATATAACCTGATGCAGTTTATTTTAAGGAGCGATAAATATTTAAGACAGACTTTTTGCATCTCATCCAAACCTAGAACTGAAGAAAGTTAAAATGTTTGAAGGGAAGAGATAAGTAGTACATGATAAGTCTTTTTTCTTCTTAAAATGTTAAATTTTTTGTTTTTGATGTTATTGAACAGTTTTTAAAACAAAAGCTTTCTATCATGATAATCTTGAATGGCTCCCTTCATTAATATTTTTTTTATATCCTTTTAAATTGTTCAATGCATCAAATAAAAAAAAAAAAAAAAAAAAAAAAACGTTTTAAAATTACGAAAGATATCTAAAATCGATTTTTAAAGTATTGCCTTATTATACACAGAAAATTTAGTTTAGGAGTACATTTCAATATTTTTATTAAATATAGGCTATCTTAGTATTTATATGTGATCAAAATAAATAAGCTATGTGATACAGAAATTCAATGTAAAATAACCGAGTAATTAATTGCATTGAATATATACCAAATGAAGGGAATCAAAATGGGAGGTTCAAATTTATGATAAACTAATTAAATGCATTTGAATACATGTAAAATGAAAAGGGTTAAAAAGGGAAGTTACATGCTACTCAATTTAGAGAAAGTATGTAAAGTAACTTGCACAATTCTTTAATAGGAAAATCCTAAAAAAATTTTATCCCTTATTCATTAAACAGAACATTTCATAACCTCCTTTAATGTATAACTTAACTGTAAACAAAAATCCTGACTATATAAATCTCACATTAATAATTTTGTTATAATAATGGGTACAGAAAAATTTAATGAGAAAGAGTTTATTTAAGTTATATTATCTTCACAATCAAATTCAATTTTAGTGTGCAACCTTACCATAGACTAACAACCTGATTCTATAACTCTCCAATTAATGGTATTCTTACATCAGTTTGATTATAAAAATATGAAGAACATTTTAGAAGAGAAAAAATTGAAGGAAACAATTTTCCTTTTCAATCAAATCATATTTTAGTACACAAATGGACTATAAATTAACAACCTAATTATAAAACTCTCTGTTTAATAATTCCTTATTTCAATTTGGCTTATGAGAAGTACAAAAAGAAAGTAATGTACAAGTTAGTGCATTATATACATTCGTGATGCGTAAATGTAACATCAGTGATTCCATATAATGTAGTGTGACACTTCACTCTCTCTCTTACTTTCCGAGAGCGCCCCTGGCGGGGAGAAGGAAAGGCAGTTAGTTAGGCTTTGGATTTCGAACTCTTCAGATGCGTTTTAATCATCCGTTTAATTTAGTGCTTCTGATTGTTATTGTGTGTAACTTAACTTTAAATAATTAAATTATTGTTACACTAAAGGGTGTTTTGATTAAACCCACAACCACCGGACACATTGGCGCCCAACCGCTTTTCAAAATTATAGCCTTTATTACAGAGACCTATTCTAAGTGATCGAAAACAAAGGCTTGACTCGTGTTTTATTTCAGGCGAATCGATTCAAAACTACTTCGAGTATGTGATTGAATAGTAAGAGACCTGGTTTTCCTGTTTTACTTGAACAGTATTTTCATCCTGAAAAACTTATTTCAAGGTATAGTTGCTTTTCACCCCGAAAAGAAAAGTCATTTAAAGGTACAGTGATGTTAATATTTTTCCCTAAATTTGGGAGGTATTATAATTAAAGCAATTTAACTTGTGATCAATTTTATAAGAAATCATAATTTCTATTAAAATGTTGATCACAGTTCAATAAAACGAAACTAGATTTAATTGTTTAATTTGATATTCGCTTTCTTTTCTGAAGTTAGTGATAGACATAAGTAAAAGAAAGAGATAGCTTACTCATCGTTTTCTGAATGAATGACTTTGTCCTTGAAAGTAAAATATTGTTCTAAAAAGTTATTTTTCTTTCTATGTTTGTAATAGCATTTGAAATAAATCATTTTAATATTATTATGTTGAAATTGTCTTTTAGAAGCCAGACCAGAAATTGTTAATTTATGGTGTGTGTTCTGAATTAGAACAAAAATAACATGATATCAAGCTGTATTTGCCAAATACTTGATAATGTTTACATTTGTGTTTTAGTTCAGTCTATAAAATACATTAAATAAATAAAAATTCTGAAAATAGTATTAGCTTAAGATATTTTTTTCTTCTTCACATGGAATTAGTAATTGTTTGAATTTTGTTTTCTTATTTCAAAGATAGTTTTTTTTTGTCATCACGATTTGAAAACATATAAATTCATATTATTTTATTTCTGAAAGAATATCAAAAAAAATGTTTTACGAAATACAAATATACAATATATTGATGATTGATTGTTTCATGAAAACTAACGTATTTTTCAATGTATGTGAATTTTAATTGATAAATTAAATATTACTAGAACTTGTGAATATTGAATATAATGTTAGAATGTTTTCGTATTATTGATTTTGATCAAAATATAAATGCATATAGTGTTATTTTTACATGATTCATTTTAGAATAATTGAAGTTACTTTCGATTATAGAAAACAATACTTACAGGTGTTATTTATTGTTTGATTATTTATATAAATTGAGTTCAAATTATATTTTATTGATTGCTATATACTGTAGCAGAATAAATGGTACAAGAGTTTCAAACTATGGTAAATTGTTTTTGCAATTTAAAATGAAATCGAAAGTGTTCACTAAGTTTATTGAATATACGTATAGGAATAAAATTATGTTATCATAAGTAATATTTTCCATAACTAATTATTGTTTTTTCAATAATCAAATAAGTTTTTACTATAGAGTTATTATTTTAGTGACTGAAAATTGAATTCTGGGTAAATTTTCATAATTGATGTGTACGACTTTTAACTTGTGAATTTGGTTTTCACTTTTTGATTATTCTATTTACGATTGTTAACACAAAAGTTGGTTCAAATGAGTTTTACATTAAACATTTCCTGTGACTTTTACAATTTTAAAAATGTGTCAATGATTGATATGTTAAAATTACTTGGAACTATAATTTTATTCTGTAGTGAAAATAAACTAAGTAAAATTATTTTAATCAATTTAAGTCCAGTGACAATAAATTTTGTTAGAAATTGTAAGAACTTTAAATGAACCATTATGTTTTCATTTATCCCCAAACTTTAATAGACATTTAAGACTTTCGAAATTGGTAACTTTTCTACGATAGACGTATGATGGCATATCTCGCAAAAGGTCCAAAAGAAGATTTGATATTGTTGGCTGAGGAATTGGGCTTGGATGTTGGGAATAACATTAAAGTAATACAGCTAAAAGATTTAATCGTCAAATCTGAAAGTATGATGAAGAACTAACGAAAAGCTTATTATCCAGTATTATTGAAGAAAGATTATCAAAAGAAGATCAAAAGAGATTAGCAAGGGAAAAAGAATCTGAATGTGAGCGTACAACAAAAGAAAAACAAATAGAAGAAGCCAGAATATAAAAATAAAAAGCCCATGAACTGGAAGATCTCAAGCTACAACTTGAAGTCCAAAAGTTGTCTTCACTATCGCCGGTATTACCCATTCAATCAAATGATCCACCAAAACTTGAGTTAAAAAAGTTAATTCCTAACTTTAATACAAAAGAAGACGACATTTCTTTATTTCTCAATCTTTTTGAGAGACAGTTAAAGTTTCTAAAGGTTCCAGAAAATCAATGGATCGCTTACCTAGTAGGAGTTCTTCCAAGTGATGTGTCAAAAATAATAGCTCGTGAGCCAGAAGAAAAAGCTGAAAATTACATCTATATAAATGATATCTTGCTAAAAAGATTCAAATTAAAAGCTGAACGTTTTCGTCACCTATTTGTGACACATAAAAAGTATCCTGATAGTACATGGAATGACTATTATTTTGAAATTCAAAGCTATTTTGAAAATTTGATAAAGGAAGGTAAAGTAGACACGTTTGAAAAATTGAAAGACCTTATGATAACCGATCAGATCAAGAAAAATGCCCTCGTGAATTTAAAGAACACTTTTTGGATGAATGCGGTGACATCACTTCTCCAACTGATCTGGTAGAAAAACTCGATGCATACGACAGTCTTCGTCCCAAAGCTAATAAAGAAGGACCATCCGTCATCAATAAGAAACAATTCCCCAAAACCAGAGAAGAATATCCAAGATTCAGCTCTGTTGAAAAATAAGTTAAAGGCGGAAAATTCGACCAGCTTAAACAGGACGAGCCATCTCCCGTTTATTGCTATAATTGTCATACGCCTGGCTTTATTAAATCAAACTGTCCTAATTGCTCCAAATTGGAAAATAATTCTGCTCGTTTTCACAGTAAAGTTGAACAGTCTGTCAACATCCAATCAGATGGCAATATTAAATATAAACATCAATGGAATGTGGGGTACAGCCTATGTCGACACGGCTGCAACTCATACTATAGCTGGTGAAACTCTCTACCACCTTCTTAGAAAACAAGGAATCCATTTCCATAAGTCAGTCCTTGACATAACTTTAGCAGATGGCAGCCAGTCAAAAAAAGAAGTACATAAAGCTTTCGTTAAGATCAGGGTACAGAGAAGATTTTCAGTTCCAATTTTTGCTATTCCAGACCCACAAAGAAATAATACTCTACTTGGAATCGACTTAATAGAGAAAACAGGGATCGTTCTAAATCGTAAAGAACACTTGTGGCACTTTAGTGATAGACCGCATAAAACTTTCTTATTTGCAAAACTCGATGTTCCAGTGAATTGTGATTCACACAAACCAGATTCTTAAGATCATTCCTCTGAAATTGAAAAAAATGCTAACCCATCGAAACAGTGGGAATATCTGTCAGAAGACAATTCCTTCATAGACGTAAATATCACTCTTCCAGAAAATTCTTTTATACCTCAAACAGAATTTGCAGAACAATGTTCTAATTTCATCGGGACTAAGAGTGATTATAGCTCAACGCTCCTTCGATCAGATTAAGGGGAAAATCTGAACTCAAATCAGAGGAGACAACTTAATGCTTTGTTGAAGGAGTATGAAAATATCTTCCAACAAGGGGGAGAATCAACAACTTATATCGAACACCGAATCGATACAGGGGATTCAGCTGCAATTGCTTCACCTCCCTATCGATTCTCTCCAGCGAGAAAAGATATCTTAAGAAAGGAAATTGAAAAGCTTCTTGTTTCAGGGATAATAGAAGAATGTGATTCAGCATACGCATCTCCAGTAGTGCTCATACCTAAACTAAATGGTGAATTTAGAATTTGCGTCGACTACCGGAAGCTCAATATGGTCACCAAATCATATCTTTATCCGTTACCACGAGTGGACGATCTTCTGCACAATGCTAAACAAACCTCTTTTATGACCACTTTAGATTTGCGATCTGGTTATTATCAAATTAATGTACGTCCGCAGGACAAATACAAGACTGCATTTGTATGCCAACTTGGTGTCTTTAGGTTCAACAGAATGCCCTTTCGGACTTAAAACAGCATCAGCTACATTCCAGCGTCTAATGGACATTTTTCGAAATGGACTTAAGGTTAATACATTTGCTTACTTAGATGATATCATAGTATTGTCTACCATTTTCGAGCGTCACATCCAAGGCTTACGTTTAGCAATTGAAAGACTCCAGCAGTTTAATTTACGAGCTAATTGTGAGAAATGTAATTTTTCTTGGGCCAAAGTTAAATACCTTGGGCATTATATAACCAACTCCGGTATTGAGGTAGATCCAGCTAAAGTGGAAGCAATTATTAGTATTCCTTACCCAAAGAATGTGTAAATCAGGTGCAATCATTTTTGCTAACATGCAGCTGGTATAGACGCTACATTCCTCAATTTGATGAGATTTCTTATCCCTTATGCAATCTCACAAAAAAGCGAACTATTTGGAAGTGGGGTGAAAAAGAGCAAAGTGCATTTGAATTTCTTAAGAAATGTTTGATTTCACCATCAATTTTAAAACAAATAGATGAATCAAAACCTTTTGTAATAAGATCAGATGCATCAAATTATGCTTTGGGAGCTGTTTTACTACAAGGACAAGGTCTTGAAGAGCACCCGATAGAATATGCCAGCCGTTTACTGACGTCGGCTGAACGTAATTATTCCACAACCGAAAGAGAAGCGCTCAGTGATCTGGGCCCTTGAAAAGTTTAGAGGATATATCGAAGGTTCAGAAGTTACTGTGGCATCTGACCACCAACCTTTAAAGTGGCTGTTAAGCCTCAAATCTCCCACAGGTCGCCTTGCAAGATGGGCATTGCAATTACATTCTTACAACCGTAAAATAGAATACATTCCGGGTAAAGCGAACGTCATCGCTGATATGCTTTCCCGCCCAAATTGTGTACATGAAAGAGCAACCTGCCAAATCAGCACAGTTATCGTTGATTTGCCCTCCAAAATAGCAAGCGATCTGAGTGCAGAACAAATGAAGGATGACGATGTATAGAAAATAATAGATAGTTTTGAAAGCAATTCAAAAGATGAAAATTTTGCAAATTGGTCTCAAAGAGGTTATATCATGAATCAAGGTGTTTTATATCATTATTCCGAAGAATCTGACTCGGAGGAGGCACAATTAGTGGTCCCCAATCATGAGCGTGAAAGAGTACTGAAAGAACATCATGATGCTCCAACAGCAGGCCATTATGTGGCAGATGGTACATATCAAAGAGTTTCTAAAAGATATTATTTTCCAGGAATGCGAAAATATATTACAAACTATGTTAAAAATTGCCTTGATTGTAATAGGTTCAAACCATCAAATAAAAAACCTGCCTGCTTATTGAGAACCCCAATCTACTCACAACGTTTTGAAACTTTGGCCATCGACTTATTTGGTCCTTTGCCTGAGTTCACAGAAAGAAAAAAATGGATTTTCATCGTGGAAGATGCTGCAACAAAATGGGTAGAACTTTTCGCACTGAAAGACGCTACCGCGAGAGAGTGTGCTACTGTGCTGATGGAAGAAATATTCCTGCGTTTCGGAACTCCAAGAAGACTGATTAGTGACAATGGTTCACAGTTTGTCAGTGCAGTTCTTCAACAGGTTTGTCATCTTCTTGACATATAGCAAATACTTACTCCAGTTTATTGCCCACAAGCTAATCCCATTGAGCGGAAGAACAGAGATATCAAACCGAGATTGGCAATTTTTATTCGATACAAAAACACTGAATGAGTACAAAAACTTCCTACAATACGTTTTGCATTGAACACAGCTTTATGTGACTCGACAAAACACATGGCTGCATTTCTACAATTAGGAAGGGAACTTAGAATTCCTGATAATATCCAACATGATTTGCGCACAGTTATTTACAATGACAACTTAGTAGCGGAAATAACTCCATATTTGAGAAAATTTGCAAATATTTCGAAAGAGATCAAAGACATTGTTGAACAAAATCAAGATCAAAGGAAGAAATATGTAGATCAGGATAGAAGAAAAGGCCATCAGTTTAAATCTGGAGATCAAGTATGGGTAACCTTACACCCTCATAGCAACAAGGCCAAAAATATAACAGCCAAATTTTCACCTCGTCGAGATGGACCGTATATTATACTTGCACAAAGTTCTCCCACAAGCTACGAAATCGCCAGCCTGGATCAACCCAATATTTCTCTTGGAGCCTATCACACATCTGCTCTACGTCCATGCCTAGAAGCCCACGAGACCTCAAATGTGCCAACAAATCCTATTAAAAGAAGGGGTCGACCACTTAAGACATCTCAAATAAACAATTTGCCAAGAAGTGAACAATCGTCAAACTTTTCACCTGGCTACTTGTCGAGACGACTTCGCAGCCAGAGAGGGAGTCTGTGACACTTCACCCTCTTCCTTTCCGACGGGGAGAAGCAAAGACAGTTAGTTAGGCTTTTGATTTCGAACTCATAAGATGTGTTTTAATCATCCTTTTAATTTAGTGTTTCTGTTTGTTATTGTGTGTAACTTAACTTTAAATATTAAATTATTGTTACACTAAAGGCTGTTTTGATTAAACCCACAACCAGCGGACACAGTAGCAATTTATGATGAATTTTGACCAATGGATGATGAAGCAAAACTCACTTCTTCTAAATTAAGGAATGTTTATCTTGGAGTAAAGTAGTTTTTGAATGGATTTGCCAGAATTTTCTCTTCAAACAGGATTTTCATTAAATAGTATACTTGGGAAGTCTTAGAAAAATTTCTATTTTTCTATAATCCCTTTTAACAATTTAATTTTTGAAAAGTTGTTTTCTAATTGCGTTCTAAAGTATAACTCAACTCTTTCTTGGGAAAACAACTTTCTTAATCTCATTGATATAGTTAATATCTTGCATGTGTACGGTATCTTTGGTCTGAGAAATCTACAGACTCCTTGGAATTCGGAAAATCATATGCCTTTGTTTGTTTTCATACATTTCATGCAATTTGCAAGTCTGTTTAACAAACGGTTTTCAAGTACAAATTTCATGGAATTAACTGTAATGTATTAAATTTCCTATGCTGTCATGTATAAGCCTTTGATCACAGCAGAGTGACCAACCAATATTTCAAAATCGTATCGCCTCTACAATCATCTGATCTTAATCCAATTCCATATATTTCGTTGGATTTGAGTATTCTCATAGAAGCTACTTGAATACAATTTTCAATTGTATTCAAATAGCTCAATAACTTATATTCAAATCGAAAATTAAAATTTGATTTTCAATTTTAAATATAAATTTTATAAATATTGGTACGATTATGTTTTGAATACAAAATTTAGATTTTAATTTAAGAAATGAAGTATATAAAAATTTGTGCAAGCCAAAAGTGCCTTTTGTGCATGCACTATAGGATTAGGTGATTTTTTATTTCAAGAATTTGATCGTAATTCTTATTCTCATTTTAATTCGCATTATTAAATGATTTAGATCTCACGTATTTAATTTATGTTTCTAATGAATTATTAAGTGATTAAGAAAAACTGAAAATAATATCTCATAGCTATTTTATGTTCTATAATTGAATTGCATTAAGAAATCTAGCTATGTTGGTTAGAGCCTTTGTTCTTGTTATCGAACGTTAATAAGCTCGAATCCTGACCCAACCAAATATTCGTCTTGTCCTCTAATGTCGACTGGGGCATGTAAAATATGTTGTGGTCACAATACCACAACGCAACCACCATGTGAAACGATACCTCTGGGGATGGCAGGCCGAGTCTGTAAGTCTTGTACTTGCTCTCCGCTTTTAAATTAGGAATACTCCACTTTAGGAGTAGTCCATCTTCAGCACTCGTAGTTTCTCGTTCAAATGAAGCTACATATTACCATTTGCCATGGACCAGTGATCTCTTGGGGTCGAATTGTTCCAAGAGAGCACTAGTCCAGATAGGGTCGTTGGACTTAGTAAAGACTTATTTGAAACAAGGGGATGAATAACAATATATATACGCAATCAAATATATTTAAAATATTTTTTAAGTTAGGTTTACTTAAAGAATATTTTAAGAAATAATCAGGATATCCATAAAAATCGAGGAAGTTTTTAGCTAAAAATTTAGAGTTTATAATTATTTTTTATGATGTTAACTTATAGTTTTTGCTTATGATGATTTTATAATTATTGTTTATGATGATTATAATTAATTGCACTATTATTGAGTCAAGAAACCCGTTATAAACGTGACTATTAACTGCAGATTATGTTTTTATATTTAAATACACACTAAAAAATCCTATTTCTAATTCTCCCCAATATTTAAAATTTTTTGCTGGGAAATAGGAATTTATAAATTTGAATTCATAAAAAGGAATGTACAAGGGATATCTATTTATTTCAAGTAAATATTTTATTAAGTTTCACAAACGATGTTTTACATCATTTTAATCTACTAAATGATCTTGCTATTTTTGATTAGCATAACGTGATATATATTGAGAATTTTAGCATCTTATTAACTCAATATATGTGGGTGGTTAAAATGCTCATTGAACCGCAAAGGAATATCAGTCATTACTTTTATTTCGATATTTTTAATTTTTTGTGAAACCTTTAAAACTATTTTTATTTATATCAGCTAACATATATATATCCTTGAATAAATATGTTACAGAATTTCTTGTTATAATAGTTAGTCTCAAATGCTAGTACAAATATTTAAGTTATAGTAATATCTTAGAAGCCTTCAACATCTGAATATTTAATTTAAAAACATACCGTTTTTCATACATCAAGAAGGAATAAATTAATAATTTAAGAATATTTTCAAGAAATTTAAGCTTTTAAAATTACTTTTTAAGTTATGAATTATAAAAATTAAACATTTACTCTGCTCAAATTTAGTTGTTTATATAATATACAGATGTAAATAGATAAAAGCATACATTTGATAATGTAGTGTATAATATGTTGCGAAGGGCAACGGTATAAATAGTTAAAAGCTATAAATATTTTAAAAATTTATGATATAAAACTTATATCTTTAAAATAAATATAGTGTATAACTGCTTCTATTAAATAAATTTGCATGCAAAAATATTTCTATAACTTTATTTTATGAATACGCTTATGTGAAATACAAAAACTATAATCGGTCTTGTGCTGTTCAAATTTTATCGGAAGCATGTTGTTCCAGAAAAAAAAATGTGGTTAAATGGAATACTGAATACTTTGCATCCTCATAGGCACAATTGACTAAGAAGTTTTTTCCAAACAATTTCACAGAGTCTTAAGTGTAAATACTTCTCCCCGGATTTTAAACTGACTCAGGTATTAACTTACCACAAGGTTTTGAATTATTTGTTTCAATATCTTCATTAGTCACTTTTGTGATTGTGGCACGACATGGGTAATGTTAAACATATCTTGCTAGCCTTCAGATAGCCTGCAACTGCCAGAATGATTTTAAAATTGAATTAAGGAGTCTCTTTATTTATTGGTTCCGGAGTTTTTCTAATTTTTGAGAAGTATTGAAAATATTACTATTTTCATAAATTTATTTGCTACTTAAACTTTTAATTCCTTTGTTGCTATCTTGTAAATATTTTTGTGTCTAGATTTTCTTATTATTGTCAACCTAAGTGAGTATTTTGTGTTAAACGATGAGTTTTTGTTTGAGTCTCTTTAATAAAAAATGAAGAAAATGTTTTAATATAATAAAATCTAAGCAAAAGTTTTGTGCATTCACGAGAAAAATCATTTCATAAGTCAAATGACAATACGTGTAACTGCTCTATTAATTATGAATTTGAATGAAAATAAAATTATTTGCACACATGTTTTCAAATTGTGTAATACAAGTAGCTTAAGCACAACACATTATTTGTTATATTCATTGTGGTTAGTGCTGGATTTATAGCTAAAATAATTTTTATATATGCTAGATGAGTATGTATAGGTAATCCTTATGATTTTGAAAGTCAACTTTTGTGTGAGCTCAAAGCAAAAGTAACAATGAGTAACAGAAGCTGTAAGATAGAATATGAGAGTTATCCTGACAGATCTCCCTTTGAAAGCGCCTTATGTGAATGACAATACAGTTGTTTGAATTATAAATCAGTCCTATTCATTTGTTATCAGAGTATTTGATGCTGCGAGAGGATAGTCCAAAATCTAAAATTTTTTAAATATTTTAGACACCTACAATCTACTACAGGGTATTTAAAAGAAGTCTCTAATCATCCGTCGCAAAGTAGAAAAATCTAGAAAACTTTCTTAGTAAAACGATCTCTTCGACTGATATGCTTGTAGGTGGTGATAGTTTCGACAATGTGAACTAAATAGCTTAAGAATTAAATTCCTGGTGAGGCATGTGAACGCTAGCCGAAGGGAGAATTTTCTATTGATAGTGGTTCGGATATATTCGCGGATCTCGTATGAGAATATTTTCTCAAATACTTGTCTGGTTGAAAGTCTATTTCTTATCGAGATGGAAATGCAATTTCTATCTAAACATTACCAACTCCATCAATAATCTCTTCATCATCTATCTCATGAACATCCAGCATTGAAGAGTATGGTAACATTATTTAGATATATGATTTTTGTTAGTGTTTTGACAAGATTATGGAAGAATTACAGCTGTTATACAGTATTTGAATTTGTGTCTTTTTCTGCATATCAGAAAACATTTGTAGACATAGTGGACAGTATCAACCTATCGAAAAGGACTACGAAATGTCTTCATAGATAGTAAAACATGTTGAAACCAAAAAGTACACTAATCAATGGTGCACTGCTCAACAGTGACTGATGAACATCTCCAGATCTTCTAATCAGTAGATATCTATCTTCCTAAGTCCGATAAAAACTGTCAAAATGTTTTGAGGCCATGGATTGGATAGCGTAAAAACAGAATGTTATTGTAAGGCAGCTGAGCATCCACTACATTTTGTTTTCTATGGGTAATATGTGCTGATATGAATTGTTTCCATAAATTGCCAAGTAGAAAAAAGGGGAAACTTCAAATCAATAATCCTGACAAGTGTACTAGCAAAAAGCAACATCTATTTTTATTTATTCAATAATGATTGATATCAAAAATAGTACCTTCTATTTCGAAGAGCGTGGTTTCATTACTGGTCTATAATGAGTCTACTCTTAGAGTGTATTGATACTACGTGTGATGCATAATCTAACAATTGAAAGCCTTTAGATAATAGTAATGAATGCGAGAGGGATTCTGCGGTTTAAAAATAGCTCCTCAGACTATAACTTCTATTATGAGTCGATATTACTTACACAAATTCAACTGATTCAAGACTTATATTGCCTGTTTTCAAAATACACTGCCAACATTATTACTAGACAGTAGTCCTCTCATTTAAGAATACAGTTAATAGATCATCACCTCACCCTCAAATAAGTTCTAAGACGAGATCACTGAAGATATAAAACGTATGATTTGGAGTTAATGTATAAACTTCCTACAAATTTTGGTTCATAGATGTTAATCAGGATATCCATTTCATAAAATTTTCTGCTTTACTATTTTGCCAAAAGAAGCTTTAATTTCTATCACAATGGACATGTACCGAAATTGTATAACATTGGATACAATGGCCATTGTGGGAAATAATCTGTTTTATGACAAAACAAACTTATTAGAGTAGTGTGAAATTAAGGGAAATGCACTTTGAAATGATTAAATACATATTTTCCAAAGTTTACTCGTTTGGCACAATTTTTCTAAGATAAGTATTTTTTTTTATAATGGCGGGCACTAGGTGGCTAACCCTCAGCCAAGCAGGGACAGTGATTGCTACTAATTTATTTTTACCCGGTGGGCACTTGTGAACTAAGTCTCGGAGGTCAGTAGTATTACTCATTCCATGCCATTACAAACTTATTCATAGGGTTGATCACATTCATCCATCCTCTCAGGAGAAAAGGCAGAGAAACATAAATCTACATAAAAAGAATATTTAACTTGAAATCTCTTTCGATCCTGTTTAATTTTTTGAGTGTATGTTGCTTGCATGCGCTTTCAATCACAAAAAAAATTGTGAGAAACATATTTTTGTTTTTGCAGAGAAAAAAATTTAATATTGAAATGGAATTCCACACAAATCGATTTTTTATGTTGTCCTCTTTGCAAATGTAATTAAAATAATTGAAATTTGTAGTTATTATAATAAAAAATATGAAAAATGAACTGCCTATTTTATAAAATTTGTTAAGAGGTATCTTAAAACATCAAATAAATTAAAATAATAAGATTAATTTTCTAGAAGCTCTCATGCAAACAAAGAAGAAATATTAAAAAAAATCGGAATCAAATTTTGCTGTGGACTAAATTTCTTAAGTAAATTTAAATATTTATTCATAAAAGTCCTAATTTGATGACAGGCATGTACATGAAGATTATTATAAAATTTTATCATTTTTAAAATGAAAGAGTATTATTTTATAAATATATAAAATACGAATCCTAATTATGGGACTGGATATATATTGGAGATCTAAATACAAATAGATGCAAATCTTTTACTACGATTATAAAAAACATATCGAAAGATGTCCTAACCAGTATGTTAAATTATAACGTTTCGTTAAATATTTGATATTGAAATTGAGTAATCAAAATATAGCATTTTATAACACGTTTTGAAAAGGATTATTTTAGAATTATCCAAAATAATCAAATCCAAATATTCTTCTTTTCTGTTCTCTTATTTCCACTGATTGTGTCTAAATGTACAACATTTTATTGAGGTTTTTAATAAAGCGCAGTTAATTTTTTTCTTTGATGTACTTTCAGTTTTATTTCTCTGTATTATTTTCTACGAAGATAAAAGCAACGCAAGCAAATGTAATTAGATTCTGAGTGAGAGTAAAATGTTAAAAAAAAGGTGAACTTAGAAAACATTTTTGCTCGTTAGTTTCTAAGGTTTCCTCCACTAATAAATCAACAGAACTAAAGAATTATGCTGTTACTTCTGTTCTTTGAAAAGGGATTATTGTAGTGTGAACCATGAAAAATTTCACGCTAAACTAATACTTTGGTACACGTTCGTCTTGTTAAAAAGCAAAAAAAATTCTTATCTTTCCCTTAACTAAGTTTTCTTAACAGTATATAGTAAAAAAGTTTCCTTTATTTTCCCCTCTATTATTTAATTTGGTATTCTCTATATTTTTTTACTTCGTTTAAAGTACTTTAATGTACATAAAGGTTTCTTTCATTTAGTGAGAATAAGTTTTCTTTACGATCTATAAAACAGATAAAGTATTTTTAAATATTGCATTTTGCTAAATATATTGAAATCCCTATTTTTTACTAATTTTTTTTTATAAAGCTTGTGTTTGATTTTATTTTTAC
This sequence comes from Latrodectus elegans, assembly GCA_030067965.1. Taxonomy (NCBI): domain Eukaryota; kingdom Metazoa; phylum Arthropoda; class Arachnida; order Araneae; family Theridiidae; genus Latrodectus; species Latrodectus elegans. The sequence continues at coordinate 56,151,002 of CM057820.1, forward strand.
AATAAATAATAGTATATATTAGAACTTTTTCTTATTTCATTGGATGTTAAATTAAATGTCAAAAGGATATAAAAAGCTATAAATTATTTTTCTATAAAGATATAAATTCTTTTCCCATAATGAAAAAAATGTTGAAAATACCAATAAAAGATATTTTACGTTAAGAATGAATTTTTGCTCCCTGATTTTGTTCAAAATTGCATAATAGTAAAAATAATAAAATATCACTTTTTTAAGAATATAAAAAAATTGAAATGAAAATATATCGAAAATTGAGTAAAATGAAGAGAAATATAATAGTATTAAGAAAATAAGAATTTTATTTGGGAAAAATAAAGATGTAAATGAAAGAGAAAAATGTTAAATGAAGATACAGAACTAATAAGAGTACAACAGAAATTATTGACTACACTACAATTGCACTTAGTCTTGAACAAAAATTATAAAGACACATATCCAAAAGTGAATGGAAAATATAGAATAAACCCTGAAAAGTTGCAGGCATAAAATGGATGAGTAATTCTTAGAAAAACGGGATATGTGATGCTAATAAATATGATAAAACAAATCTAAATATTAAAAAATTGTAAAAGAGTGAAAATATTGAAGAAAACTGGTAAGTAATAATAAAATCATCTTAGTTGTTCATCATGTTTTCTACATCAAAATATAAAAATTATGATGAAATGATAAGAGGACTTGATGAATTATTTATATTTTTAAAGTGATAAAATATAAAAAAGCGATATAATAAAAATTGATCTTCAATTAAAAATAAGTAGAAAAAAAAGTGAAGAAACATGTTACTTGTTACACGTAGAATGTAACAGTAAGCTTTTACTATATCTTATTTAAAAAAGAAAGGTATTGAAAAATGTAAAACGAAGAGAAACAACACAGTGAAAAAGGATACATGACAATGTATTAAGTGGCTTATTTCTAAAGAAAATTTAAGTTTTTTATAATATTATTTATTTTAAAAAATATATTTAAAGACGTAAAAACGAAATGATCTAAAATAAATATAGGAGGAAATGTGTGGGATTTTTTTTGGTAATGTATTACTTAAAAATATATTTTTTTAAACTTTATAAAAAAGACAGAATATTTAGTATATATTTAAATAAAGTTTAAATAAGAACGGAAAATGCGAATAAAAAATAGAAATTAATAAAAACATTGACAGAAGTGGATGGAAACATTGTTTAATTAAATATAACAAAAATTAATTCCATACGATATTACATCATAGCTTTAAAATATAATCAGAATTACAAATAAGTAAATAGTGCAATTTTAATGACAAGAATTTTATCAACCAAAAAATTGATACTAAAATAATACAAATAAAATAGTATTCTGGGAAACATTTGAATAATATTTTATAAAAAAGGAACTAAAATAATAAAAAAGGTAAAAATTTTGTAAATTAAACTTTACAAAATGTATTTCCTCTATTCATAATTTTTGATATTTTAGAAATGTATTTATAAAGAATTTCTGTAATCGTATTAAATATTTACGAAAATTGACTATTCATATATTAAAGGAAAGAAAGTGAATATTTCGAAATCATAAAATATCAAATCAGTAATTTTAGGAAAAAAATTGTTCGTTTAGCAAAGAAATAAAATATGTAAGATATAAATTTCAAATATTAAAATTAGTTACTTGATCTATCAACTTTCGTTCACTTTTCAGCAAGAAATTGAATGTAAAAGATACTAAAGAGTATACAGTAAAATACCATTTTTTAAAAAATATTGTAAAATATTGATGGAATTTTTTTAAGGAGTTACAATAGAAACAAATCTGATGTTTAGGAAATACAATATAATTTTATGAGGATATAATGTTATCTTTTACAGGAAAACATTAAAATGTTGTAAAAATTTATAAAAATATATTTGAATGAAAATAAAAGTATGAACGGACAATTAAAATACAAAATATAATTTTACAATATCTTAATCCAATCCCTAAGTGAAAACTTTCGATTCTCTTAATATTTTAATAGCGATGGAATAAAATAAATCATGCTTTTTTAAGACAATTAGAAATCAAAATTTATAATTTAAATAGATTTAAAATTATCCCTACGAGGAACTATTGACAAATTCTGAAACTCCATGGAAACAAGTCCGGATTGCAAAATCCAGACTAAAGCAAAACAATCTGACCTTTCTACTGTAATTACAAAAATATAATTTAATACAGTTTGCTGTTATTGTTTTCTTGCAGGCAAAAATTTTATTTATAAAAAGTATATTTAAAGAATCCAATGAAAAGAAAATTTAATTTCCGAAGAAGATTTTAATGATTCGCAGAAAAATTGAACATTGAATGTATTTATAGAAAGTTATCGCGTATTTCCTACTAAACTTATGAGCTAGAATATTCCGTTTCGTGGAATCATCTTTCTGGAGACCAAGGTTCAATTTAAAATAAAACGGGAATTACCATTTTGTGAGTCAATATTAGCTTTATTTGTAAAAATGTATGCACGTTTTTTTTTAACTACATGTAAGTTCAGGATTTTCTTTTTTTAAAAATATAATAACTTATATTTTAAATTATATACTTTCATATCTGACTATTTTGTACTGATGGTTTATATATGTAGAATGCAATGTTATCTAACAATTGGACATCACTTCCACTTTTAAATTTAATTTCTTACATATTTTATTTTGTGTGAGAAATAATTGTTTCATTTAATTCTAAATACAACAGCTGCTTAGGGCTGAAATACGATTTTAATATAGAAATTTAATATTCTACTACAAAATATTTTAATATTGTATACGAGTTCTTTAATTATATGAAATATATATTTTGACTTTTTGTATATATATGTATATATACTAGGATATTCAATATATTTTAAAATTAAAATGCATTTAAAATTTTGGACATTGAAAGTATTTAAGTTGTTGAAGTATGTCAGTAGAATGTCTCAATTTATAAGGAAAACAAACTTATTTTATAATCTCATGTGTCTTTCAAACTCAACTTTGTGTAAATTACCTAATTCGATTAAGTGCCAGAATGAAAAATTTCCTGATTTAATTTATTTTTTAGCTCAAAAAGTGTATCAGACTCGTGTTGCCATGAAATATTAAGTCATAAAATTCCTTCATTTATTTTACCTACATAGATACAGGAACATGACATAGTCGGAAACTTTTATCTCTAAAAAGCAAACTTTTTACTTTGTAGAACCTTTTACTCTAAAAAGCAAGATCCGGCAACTGTAAATATCAGCCTTCATTAGGTAAATTTAAGATCATGAAACGGACGGGGCTTAAAAGACTACAACCTTTCTAACATTCATATTGTGTTACTTTTTGAGACTATTTTATAGATAATAATCTGTATTATCATGCCTCAAAGTAGGAATAAAAAGCTTCTGTGTACCCACCCCAATAAATATGCTAACGTATTAGTAACCCTTGCCTGTCGTTATTCAACTGTTGGTAACTTCGAAACTCGGACTTAGGAGTATAAAAAGCATTATCCTGCAAATAAAAAGCAAAAGTGACGAGTAAGCTCATGATATTATAATAAACTACATTCTCGATCATAATTTTTGCTGAGTAATCTTTGATTTTAACATTATAACTTCAACTGATCTCAATGATAACGTTCAATAAAGACACTTTCATCTCTGTCACAAACATTGTATTACTACTCGACTCTCCAAAGCATTTTAATTGGCACTACTAAAATTAGTTAGTGGGGTGATTCAGATTATAAATATGTGCATTGTGTGAAATTTAGATAAAAACTAAATTTTCAAACTCACTTTAGAAATGATCTAAAAGAAGCTTTAATATCCGTAAGATGCGTCGTGATAGATATATTATCTTCTTTTGTTAATACATATTTTTTTAGTGATTTTTAACTCTGCATTTTCCTGAGAGTGGTTACACATGAGCAATGCTGCTAACAATCATGTATAGTGGACTCAAGTTTGTGAAATAACTTTGCAATTCCTAGGAGAAAAATCCGCTTTCCAATTGATTAATAATATTTCGTAAGTCACATTAAACACGTGTTAAGATCTCAATATCCTCTTCATGAAATGGTATCTCTGTGGATTGTGGGTCAAGTATTGGAAAGTCTTCAACTTGGTCCTTTCTTTTAAATTACAAAAAATCCCATCTCGGCAGCTTCCATCTAACTGGCAGAGACCAACTCCAGAATAAGTACAATAAAGTATGTTGGTGTCCACTCATAACATTCCATTAAAAAACAATTAGCTGCTAATTTTGTGTACTAAAAATATTTCAAGTCAAAATCCAAGTTTTATTTAAGGATACATGCAACAGAAGTTTATATCACTTATTTAAATAAAACCTGATTTGCCGGTATTTAGTCACTCTATATAGAACCGTTTTAATTTTATTAGAAGGAAATTTGAATAAGTGCTACTCTTTCAATATCAGCATTTGCATATAAAGAACAGTTACTTTTTATCTAACTTTAAAATTTTTTTAATAACAGCAAGCACTTGGGTGGCTAACCCTTCTTCACAATAAGGCCGCGGAAATAGATATACTCACTATTCGTTACCCAGTGGGCACCAGTGAAACAAGTCACGGTGGCGAGTATGATTGCCTATGCTATATCTCCACAAGTCCGTTTATTGGGTCTACCACATTCATGCATCACCTCAGAAGAAAAGATAAAGAAACACAGAAAGTAACATCCATATCCGAACCGAGATTCGAACCCGGGACACACAGCTCATAGGTCAGGAACGAAAGCTAACCACTCAGCCATCGGTAGGCTTAATTTTACAATAGATGTGCCATGAAAATAAAAATATATTATTTAATTTTGTGAATACTATATAAATATTAATAATATAACAATTTAATATTTATTTCGTATGTGGCTCCGTTTTCAATATTAATAAGAATTAAAAAAAATTATTATTTTTCTTCTCCTTTTTTGTTTAATTCAATCCTTTTTTATCCAAGATAATTTCTTTATTAAATTTTCCCCAAAAATATAAACAAGAAATGAAAATCAGATTACAACTTATTGGAACGTTAAAAGGTGTTGAATGCAGAAAGCACTTCCGCTATTTAATGGTTAGCTTTTAAGATATTACCTCAGCTAATAAGTGAACACAACTGGTCAAAAGAAATGTTTTTGTTTCCATTGTCCAAAAAAAGAATTAATGTTCTAAAAACAGTAAAGAGTTTCACACTAAACTAATACTCGCAGTACTTTCATCTTGTTAAAGGAAAAGTAAAGATTTATTACTTTTCCTTTAACTCTAAGTTTTCTAAGTACCACAAATTGTGGGTAGTTTTTTTCACATTCTAACATATTCTTTAATTTATTATAGTCAGTATTATAGTTTTTCGCTTATTCTAGTAAAGCACTATAATGTACAAAGTTAAAGTGTTTTATTAGAAATAATAAAAATTACAACACAGGGAGGGAATAGAAATTCATCTTTACTCGAATGAGAAATACTGGGAATAATAAAGTGATTTTGAGTTATTAATTTTGCTAAAGAAAATTTAAACCTATATTTTATTTCTTCACGTTAAAACGCTTGATTAATTATGCTTACAATATATGTGTCTAACTATCATTTGTAAGCGCATACATATATTACATAATATAATATTAAATATATAATATATGTTATTTATATATATGTACACAAATGATAGATAGACACATATTATATATTAAATATATAACATGTGTAAATATATATATGCACACACACACACACACACACACACACACACACACACACACACACACACACACACACACACACACACACACACACACATATATATATATATATATATATATATATACAGAAATGTCTGGAAAAAATAATGACAATAGTTTTACTTTCTATAAAAAATAATAACTCACAAACAAATGTTTCAGCTCTGTGGTTGTAGATTTTAGTTATATTTTGTAATGAAAAGACCTACATATCAACGCAACCCTTAGAACAAGCCAAGCCCCTGTTAGAAAAATTAGATAAAATACTCTTACTGAAATTGAAAATTTAGAATAAAGTTTTTAAATACAAATTACCAATTATTGTTCTAAACATATGATTTCAACGTAAATAAATTTATATAAAGATGTTAAAATTTCTGAGAAATACATCTTTTTATTTATATTATATTTTATTTGTAATTTAATTTATAAAAAAATCCATGAAAAGAGTAAAAGATATTATATTTGTTAATGACAATACCATTTCTATTGCATTAATAAAACTACTATGGAAAATGTACAATAAAGAAAAGATTCTCTCCTTATAATGCAAATATAAATACCATTCTTTTTCAGATTGTATATTTAAGAGACTGCTTTCAATTCTAAATGCAACGAAACGTAAATTTGAGCTTTTTAATCTAACATCCGTCTCTTGAGAGCATTTATTTTGGAAACAATAAAAAAGTAATAACAAAAATCTCAACGAAATCTTTCCAAGATTACATTCCCATGTGGAAATGGTAGAATCGCCGTTAAAACAAAATACTAATAAACAAAATGCTTCCTTTTTTGCTTTATTTATTTATTTATTTTTTTTAACTTCGAGAGCAGATTTATATGCGGCGGAAGAGAAACATGTTTGTTGTAAAGGAAAAGTATGTGAGGGGTATGCTACATTTTTTAGCATTTATATAGGATGTTTCAGGAAGCGTACAGTTTTTTCCGTTCAAATAAATTGAAATGGGAAGCTATGAAGCATTATTTTGCTGCTGTTAGTTTCTACACATATTAACATATAATCTAAAATCGTGTTTCGACTTTTAGAAACCTGCTTCAACTGAATTATTTCATATGTATCTGGAAAATTTATTCCGATTTCATTAAATAACATTTCACGATTTCATTGAGTGACTTCTAGCGTATAAAATAATTGTTTTATACGCAAGAAGATTGAATACATATTTCAGAATTAATTTTTATTTGATTTTATCATGGTTTGACATTAGATGTTTATGAATGCAACATAAGGAAATCTCCATAAATATATAAGACTACAAAAATCTGACAAAACAATTATTCAACTTCAAAATATATTTAATTTTATATAAATGTGAAACAGTTTAACTGAATATAATTTTTACTTCTCTTCTTAAAATATTCTTAAAATTTAGAATAGTTCTAAGAATGTGTCCTATATATAATTTTTTTATTTGATACATAGGATTATTTGCTAAAGTAAAATATTTTAATCAGTGTTACGGTTATATAATTACTAGATTTAAACCAGTATATATGAACTATTATAGATGTTTATGATTTTACTTTCAATATTCATAACGTTTCTTACACTCGAATTATTAATGCAAATTTAAAATTGAATTGTTCAATTAGTTACAACATAACACTTCATTACATCTTTTAATGACGTCATAACATCGATGTGTGTAGTATAAACTATATTACAGATAGTTAATACATATTTCACAGGATCTTACATTTGCAAATACAAATTGATATTTATTATAATTTATTATATGTTATTACTTGTATAATAGGAAGAAATCCTGTTTATTCTAGCATCCTCCATTCTTAACAGTCTAAGAATATTTTTATAATATGTCTTGAACTGAAGTCTCTTTTAAAAACGTTTCATGCGTTTTTTCTATTTTATTTCAAATACATTTGTAATTTGAGTTTTCTGTTGTTTTGAGGCTTACTTGTTTTATTCTCTGTAACTACACCATAGAATGTTCTTCCCAGTATGGTCAAAAATATAAATATTACACAAACTGCATTTTATATATTTAAAAGGCTTTGATTTGAAGACTTCAAGTATTCTATTGATGAGGATACAATTGTATCTGTTCCGTATTTGTTATGCATACCCTTGGCTTCGGAGCACCCTCCTTGGCGCATTCTGTAATAACGCCATTTACGGCAACCTTTTTCAAAAAAGTCTTTATATTGTAGTATTACGAGAAACCGCGCGGCGAAACAAGGAAGTAAAATAAACGCTTTATTTACAGTCCATTTGTGTTTAATTAACGCAATCTCCGCACATTTTGGTCCTTAGTGACCCGAAGGTGAACCAGATCCTACGAAAGAAAAAAAAAAAAGGCTATTATACTTTATAATTTAATTTAAAATAATAATTTCAGATCGCTTGGATGACCGACATCACACCGCTAGATTGAAAACGCGGCGGCATCAATTGCCAGCTCAGAAAATTAAAGAATGTCCTCACAGAAGGGCAAGATGATATGCACATTTCTGAGCTTCAGGATCAATTGGAAAATTTAGTCTCCATACAAGAGAGATTTGAAGTACTCAAAGATGAGTACTATAAAATACCCAAGGAAGAAAAATTCCAAAAGATCAAGGAATCTCTTACCGAAGTAGGCGGTGAGATTCAAAAATTAGAGGTAAGCCTCAAAACCTCTATTAATAAATTAAAAATTATAAATATTGACGCTGTTCAAAACAAAAATATTGAATTTATTATCAATGATCAACCTAAAAAAGCTTTCATAAAACTTCCGAAAATCCCACTTCCGTTTCTCAGCGGAAAATATGAAGATTGGAACCTTTTCAAAACTCAGTTTAACAGCTTAATTAGTGAAAATCCTGAACTTTCTGAAAATGAAAAATTACATTATTTACGTGGATCACTTAAGGGAGAAGCTAAAATCATAGAAACAGTTGACGATAACTTTTCATCTCTCTTTAAAGCTTTAGCAACGATATGAAAACAAAAGAATAATTGTTAACTGTCATATCAAGAACATTTTAAATCTTTATCCCTTAAAGCAAGAATCAGGTAAAGATTTACGCAATATTTAGATACTATTTTGAAAAATCTTAGATCATTAAAAATTTTAGGTTTCGCAAGAGAGAAATTATCTGATACTTTGTTATTAAACATTGTACTTGATAAATTAGATGGAAAATCTCGCAAACAATTTGAATTAACATTGAAAGATAATAATGTACCTGAATTCGATGATTTTCTGGAATTCTCAGAAAGGAGATGTCAAATTTTAAATAATATTTAAACAAACATTTCATCTAAATTTAATGCTAAGGAATCAAAATCATTTTTTGTTAACTCTGACAAATCTCCTAAATTGTGTATTGCTTGTAAAACACAAACTCACGCCCGGTATCACTGTAACATATTTTAGGAAATGAAATTATCAGAAAGATTAGATTTAATTAAAAAAATAGGATTTGTAAAAATTGCTTAAGTGGATATCATTCATTAGCAAGATTTAAATCTAAAAGTTCTTGCATCGTTTGTAAAAAGAAATTAGATCATCACACACTCTTTCATAAATATTCCACACCTCTTATGACAAATAGTTACCAAGAGAGTGAACCCATACCATTCACGCCTACGCAATATCAAGAACGAAATCAGCAAATACACAGTTCAGAATTCATCGATATGCAAGTGCCCGAAAATCCTCGACTTTCGTTTTTCTGTAACGGAAAGAAGAGCATTCTAATAAACACTGCAATAATTACATATTAGAGACGCTTGGGGAGAATTCAAACCCTTGAGAGGTGTCCATGACTGCCAGAGAGTCATGTTTCCTTTCCTCCGCTGCCTCAGGTTTATTGGGTTTGAGAAAAGAAAAAACAAATATTCCAATTGCCGCTTTGAATGATACATCTGTAAACGTAAAGAAAAAGGTTTCAACTTTTTTGTCCAATGAAAATAAGGACTCGCTGTGGGAAGTAGATTTATATTAACAGTTCCTAAGATTGCTAGTTTCACGCCTTCTAAAAGATTAAATATTTCACACTTAAAAATTCCAAGTGAAGTTAAACTAGCTGATCCATCATTTTATATTCCTCAAAAAATAGATATTCTTTTAGGAGCAGAATTGTTCTTTTCATTATTGAATGAAGATAAAATAATAATAGATGACAATTTATTCTTACAATAAATTTGTTTTGGTTATCTTGTTTCAGGTGTTATTTCAGACAATCCTACTCATAATTCTCCAAAACAATGTTTTTTTAACTAAAGACTTAGATATTCTTAATAAAACTCTCAAACATTTTTGGGAAATTTAAGAAGTAGACGTTAATGAAACTTATAACGACGATTTAAAGTATTGTAACGATCATTTCACAAAATCCCACTATAGAAAACCGAATGGTACATTCGTTGTGGAAATGCCATTCAAACCCAATTCTTCCGAAGATATGTTTGGACATTCTATTGCAATCACATCAAGAAGACTAGACCAGTTATGGGTACGTTTAGAACGTGATCTCATTATGAGAAATCTTTATTCAGATTTTCTCAGTGAGTATGAATTATTAAATCATATGGAAGAATTGAAAGAAGATTTAAACACTGAAGATGGATACTACTTACCGCATCACGGTGTGTTATGTCCATCAAATAAGACTACTAAACTTAGCGTAGTTTTCTAGAACTAAAACGTCTTGTGGAAATTCTTTAAACGATCTATTAAGCAAGAGAGGAGTTCTTCAGGAAGATCTCTTCTCAATTCTAATAAGATTTAGAAAACACGCTTGTGCATTTACTGCAGATATAAAACAAATGTTCCGAATGATTGAGGTAAATCCTTCGCAAACTAAACTTCAAAAAATTCTCTGGAAGAATAGTAAGACCGCACTCACTAAAGTTTTCAAGCTACGAACGGTTACATATGGAACCACATCAGCTCCATACTTAGCTACAAAGGTTTTGCAACAACTTGCTCTAGATGAGGAAAATAACTTTCCTTTAGCTTCAAAGACTGTACTTCAAGATTTTTATATGGACGATTGTCTTTCCGGTGCTTCAGATCTTTGCGAGTTTGAAAAACTCAAATCAGAATTAACTCAGCTGCTCCAACGAGGAAATATGTCTTAGCACAAATGGTGTTCTAACAGGGCTTCATTAACTGAACTTAAGGAATTCACACTTGATCGAAATTCTGAGGAAATAATGGTCAAAACACTAGGGATGCTTTGGAACAACTTAAGTGATTCCTTTACGTTTTAGGTTAGCACCAACACAGATTTCAAATATACTAAACGGGATGTGCTTTCACAAATTGCTCGCATATGATCCCCTTGGACTCCCAGGACCGAACATTGCCAAAACAAAAATATTCATGCATCAACTGTGGTTACTCAAACTGGATTTGAACGAAATTCTACCACCAGATGTGTCCAAACAATGGGAAAACTTCTTAAAAATTTTGCCAGATTTAGAATCCATTCATTTTCCCAGATGTCTTTAGCGAGTTAGCCCAAAACTCACAATGTTACATGGATTTGTAGATGTATCTTCAAAGGCATATGGTGCTGTGATTTACATACAAACTGTATCCAATTCCGATGAAACAACTAGCCAACTTTTGTGCAGTAAATCCCGGGTGGCCCCAACGAAATCCATGAATATCCCAAAACTGGAACTTTGCTCCTGCCTGCTTCTCTCAAAACTCACCCAGAAAGTCATTGCAGCGATAAGACTGCAGGTAGATTCTGTCACACTATATTCGGACTCAACTATAGCCCTCGCAAACTCTCCTTCACACATACTCAAGACATTTGTTAGCAACCGGGAGTCTCAAATTCAGCAACTCTCAAAAAACTTTCAATGGCAGCACATTCCATCAGAGCATAATCCTGCTGACTTACTTTCCAGAGGACTCGATGTTAAGGCTCTTGCAGCCAGCAAATTGTGGTTTAAAGGACCAGACATTTCAAAATTAAATTTACCTACCTATCAGACTGTACACATTTCTAGTGTCTCAAACCACAAACTTTTTATAGATGAAATCAAGCCTACTTCCAAAATAACTTTAACTTCAATTAACGATTATAAATTTTTAAATGATTTACTCAATATCACTAATAATTTTAATAAACTATCTAGCATTTATTTTAAGATTCTTCCGAAATTGTAAATTTTCTGAAAGGAAAAAGGGATTCCTTGAATAAGAGGTATAGAAAAATGCAGAAAATGTACTTTTAAAAATGGTTCAGGTAAAGTATTTTTCTCCGGAGATATCTGCTTTAGAAAAGGGATTGCCCATCCCATCAAGTAAGTTGAAATTTCTTAATCCATTCATAGATCCATCCGATGGATTGACTAGAGTAGGTGGCAGACTCGCGCATTCTAATTTAAATTTTAATCAAAAACATCCTATAATTTTGCCGACTGGAAATAAATTAGTTAAACTTATATTTCAATATTATCACAAACGAAATTTTCATGTTGGCCCTCTAGCCCTTCTAAATATTGTTCGTTTAAAGTATTGGCCTATTGGTGGCAGAAGTGTAGCACGCAAAGTAGTTCACGAATGTGTAAAATGCTTCAGAAATAAGCCAGTTGTCGCAAATCAGATTATGGGAGCTCTTCCTGCTGAAAGAGTTACCCCTAGTTCAGAATTTTTAAACATAGGCATCGACTTATGTGGGCCTTTTGAAGTAAAATATAAGGGACAGAGAAAGTGTACTCTACAAAAGTTGAGTACACTTTCTCTGCGAGTAATTTTATAGGCGCTTCCGCAGAGATTACAAATTAATGCTAGGAAAAGACTTTTCGAATATGCTTTCCTCCGAAGGTATCGGTTGGAAATTTTTCCCCCAAGAGCTCCCAGCTTTGGCGGTCTTTGGGAGGCTGGAGTTAAATCTTTTAAATATCATTTTAAAAGAGTGGTAGGCTCTGCAAGACTAGCGCTAGAAGAGTTTCTAACAGTAATCCTACAAATTGAGGGGATCCTTAATTCACGACCCCTAGTTCCTCTACCCACCGATACTGACGAATTCTCAGTTTTAACTCCCGTTCACTTTCTAATAGGAAAACCTATAAATTTTATCCCAGAACCTAACTTTATTGACAAGGGATACCATCTACTTACTAGATGGCAAAGGATTCAAAAATTAGTACAAACTATTTGGAAACACTGGAAAAACAGTTACTTGAGTCATTTAGAGCAGCGCTCAAAGTGGCTGCTTAAAATACAAAATTTAAGTCCTGGCATGTTAGTTTTAATAAAGGACATTCAGCTTCCAACTTACCAATGCCTTTAGGTTGAATCATCAAAGTAATTTCTGGGCCAGACGGCAATGTCAAGAATAGCAGATATACGCACGGCGAAGTCAAATATTAGAAGACCTATATCTAAAATTTGCATTTTGCCTATTGTGGATAATTTTCTGTCAAATTGAAATGCTTAATCTTATTTGTATTCATATGTTAATTGCATTCATTATTACTGTTATAATTATTGCATTACTTTTGTATATATATATTTATATGTCAATTAATCATGTAACTTTAGGGTTTTTTTTAAATATATGCATATTTCAACGTCGGGCGGGATATTCCGTATTTGTTATGTATACCCTTGGCAAAGGAGCAAACTCCTAGGAGCATTCTGTAATCACCCCATTTACTGCAACCTTTTTTCAGAAGTCTTTATGTTGTTATCTTACGAAAAACTGCTCTGCGAAACAAGGCAGCAAAATAAACGCTTTATTTACAGTCCATTTGTATTGAATTAACGCAACCTCCGCACAGTATCTAAACCTCACATATTTAGGCATTTCCATTTTTGTTTCACAATTTTATGTAAATGCTAAGTAGTTTTATTAAACAGTGTGGATCATCCATGATTAATCTCTTGCTAATTTAGCCCCTGGAGGTAATTTGGTTTAATAAAAATATACTGAAATTTTTAAACAGCAGTAAAATATAATTTATAGATACAGTGAATTTTGACATCAAATGTGACATTCAAACAGATATATTTTTAGCAATTAAAGATATCATAAAATTTCTAATGTAAACTCAATTTAAATCAGACTAAAATATTATGATTGGTGCTTAGGGTAAAATATTGTAAAATTATAATGGGGCAGTTCATTGTCTCGTGCCAAACCCGGGTGACATCATTTGATTTCGTTTGCGGAGCTCTTGTCTCATCATAAAACATATAAAACATACATAAATTACTTTAATTTTTTAAAATAATTTTATTTTAATTGTTGTTGCATCAAAATGTTAATGTATCCATAAGTTATATAAAAGAACATGCAACATAGGTTATAAGAAGTATCAAAATGATATATAACGTAATTATAATTGGAAGAGATACAATAGTTCCTAGTTTTCGTCTATTTCACAATCACACAGAATCATTTCTATAACATCGGTATAAAATTATAAGTGTTATAATACACTGCTGGCTTCCTAAAGTGCAATACCGAAGACGACCGGAGATAACAAAGCAAAATTCATTCAACAAATAACAAGTTATAGAAAGACCAAATAATAGAAACAACAATTTCATGTGAAATATGGATGATGATAAAATCAGTAAAATTATTGTAGTTCCCATGTCGATTATAACCACTGTCAAAGATCATGGTATAAAATCAAGGAAGCTTTGGATTTATCTTTAGGTTAAAACTGTCCATGAAGCTATTACGTATTTCCAAAGTTGATTTGGTGTAGCAGTGATTACTGTATTCAGGGCCAATTATTATGTAAACATGGACTACATGTTTTCATTTGGCAATAGATCCGGAAAACAAAGAGGACAAGGGAGCAATTCAATTATAAGGATAAGTAAAACTGTTAAACATTGAATGCTACAGGAGATCGCATATTATCCTATTGAAATAAGGCTGGCAGCATGGGCAGTAGGTATGGGTAATCAACGGGATCCAATACTTCAGAGCTGTAGTATTGATTGACTGTAGCAATTGTTTGCTCAGTGTATCGGCAATAATTAATAGAGGGATGAGTAAGTGAAATCCAGTATCATTATAAATCAAGATACGGGAACAGGAATTGTGTCGAGATTCGTAATGCGATAGTTAAGCAGTTTCTCTTAAACGTGTCTCCAAATTCGATTTCGATAAGTATGGTGTTCATCAAAGTGGGATTCATCAGTAAAGACAATGTCATTCCATTTCAGTGCCCATGTCCATCTTGCATTGGAACATTAACTGACGCATGTGTTAGGGGTTTTTTGTGGACATTCTACACAGCTGTAATGACTAGCTAATACTGAATGATGCATAACGGACTGAATCTGTTATATTACAGTTTGTGCTGTGGTCAAGAGATTCATCACTACTAATAATCTAATGATTATTAAAATCTAGAAAGGATATTTAGCTGCTCACTCATGCATCTAATGAGTACTTTAATAACCTGTTGATAGGTTGAACCAGGTAGGCAAATAGCTGGAAGCTATTGTAAAGTATTTGCTAACGTTCTGTTCCCTCTTGGAAAATAATCCTAATTTTTCCTAGTTCTTCTCTTGGAAAATAATCCTAAAAAATAATATGCTTTCTGGAAAAATCATTGAATAAGCACAACCTCGAAAGCTATCAAATGGAAAATTCCCTCATGTATTATTCTTGTTACGAGGGAGAAAACATTTAAAACTTCTAAAAACACTTTTCATTGTATATAAAAGCAAAATACACCTCCCGTTGAATTATTTAATAGTGCAACTGCATTGAATTATTTATTACCTTATAATTTGAATATAGAATAGAAATAAATATCAACTATATTTTTAAATTTTATTTTATTTACCTCATGATCAAGATTTTGATTAAAATAATTATACTTAATTGTTAAGCATTTAAATATGATTATTTGCAATGCAACGAAGTATGAAGTTGAGTTCACAAAAGAAAATATTTATTGTAAAAATGTAAACTAGTTAAATGCTCTGTTCATTTGCGTTACAAAAATATGATGTTTTAAGAAATTGAGAAAAAGGAATCATAAGTAAGAAATCCTTAGATGATAAGTAAAATGTGCATGCATTTTGATTTTAAATTGATGAAATTGTGCAAGCTTATGATTCAGATAATGAAAATGTAAATAACATATTCTTTATCGCTAATTAATATCAAAAACCTTATTAGAAATGAGTAGAATAAAAAATATTTTTCAATAAAAGATTCAAGAATTGTACAGAAATTGCTTATTTTAAAGAAATATTGATTGAAATTACAAATTATTGCTAGTTTCGTTTTTGAATTACGTTAGGAACTGCTGAATTTTCTTTGCCCATCACACATTATTTTAGTTTAATAAAAAGTAATTAAAGCAACTGTTTAAAGTTTATTTACAGAAATTGTATTTTTTGTGAAACTTAAAAAACGAAAATCAGCTTTCTTAACAAGTGTTTTTTTTTTTAACGCAAAATGATAACATTTTATAATACCCAATCGATTGATCCAAAGCATTTTACTCATTTCTTGATATTTTTTGAAGTTTACTTGATAAGTTTTCCTTCTATATTTTATCTCACATAATGTTTTAAAAAATATCACTTTTATGCTTGTAGGTGAAGGATTGCAATTAATAAGTTTTGACTATAACTTAAGAACGCTTAACACTTTCTTTTGATTTTATTCACAAACCTCCGAATTCATGTAATCGGCTTAGTTATTAAATAAACCCCTTATGAATTTCCAAATTATGTACATTTCTCACATTCTTTTCCGTTTTCTTTAATAGTTGAAGTTTATGCTTCTGATAGCTATTTTAGTTGTATAAAGAATATCTGAAAGAGAATCTTTAAAAGATAGTCATAACATTTAATTATTTTAAAAATAATGAATTTATTGTAATTGTAAAGAATATTTTTTTTGTAAAGATAATATTCTACAACGAATAAAAAATATTTAATTTGCATCTTTGTTAACATCTCTCGAGTCCTTCACAACAGAAGCAACATCTCAAAATTATCCTATGGAAACATATGAATCCACATCAAAATGAAAATGTGGATTTTTATTTCTAGTCACATGCAAACGAAATATCTCTTTATATGAAGAACAAATAAATAAACATAAAGATTAAACTAAAACAAGTTAATTATATTCAGAGAAAATAATGCATTTAAATTATCATATATCTAGATCTCATTCTCATAATCTGATAACAATTTTTACGAAATTTCTTGCACTTTATTTAAAAAAAAAAAAAGAGGAAGTGGGGCTATTTAGACAGATTCTTTTATCATAAATCAATGAATTAAAGAACAAATACTATATTCACAATACATTTCAATATTGACTAGGCTTAAAGCTAAATCTAAATGAATGCTGTTTTAGCCTATTAGCTGTTAATCATAGATAACCTAACTGTTAAGTATAAGTGTAGCGACGTAAGAAAAGGGAAGTTAAAACAAAACAAACATTTATTACATTACACATAATTAAGATTAGTTACCAAAAGAAAACACTTAATATAATTATAAAATAAAATCAAGGTTACATAGTACCAGGGTGGTACAAAATAATCGCATTTAGGAACCGGATGGTTATTCCTTGCCATTTCTCACATCACTATCCTCATCTCATTCCATGTTGTAAGTATATTGGGCTGCAGCGCCATCTACTGTCAACATTGTTAATATCGGTCTGTTACATAAGCAAAATAATAGAAAATATCAAGAAAAAATAATATTGACAAAAAAAATATGTTAGTAAAATAAGAAAATACTTATAATGCCCTAAAGGAAAATGATTATGAAAGCGATTAATTAAAAATGTGATAAAAATACATACATGATATTATCACATCTATTATAAAATATGTAATTTTAAAACATTCTTGGTAACACAAATCTTCAGAAAGTGCAAATTTCAACCCAGATATAGAAAAATAATTGATAAATATATGTGATGACATTCATCTATAAAATCCTTGGTTTGTAAACTCTTTTTTTACAGTGAAATTTAAACTTTTGAACTCTCACATGTTCTGTTTTCTTAAATTAATAGTACTTTTGGCTTGGTTTATAGATTCCGTAAATATTTTTAGATATTGTTTTATATTCTGAGAAAATGATATTATTTATTAAAATTAGCTTATGAATAAAATTGTATTTATAAAGAAATGGATAATACAACTAACATATAATTAACAATTTATTTGTAGATACATTTAATAAGTAGTTTTTAAGACAGATGATTTTGAAATTTAAATTAATAATAGCAAGTTTTTATTTCAAAATTAACTACTATTAAATTCTTTATAACATTAATATCTTTTTCCATAAAAAACACATCATTTAATAAAATCTCGAAGTAATATTTTTATAAAATTGAAACCGATGCAAATATTTAAATTGCGCATCATTTCCTAATTAAAGAAATGTGCTTGGGGAAAATGTGCACTAAGCTCAGATTTTTCCAGTTTAAAATATAGATATTTCATTGATGAATGTTTTTAATAAATATAACATTTTTAACCAAGATCTTAGGGTAAAATGTTTACTTATCACAAAACATTATATAGAAATCATAAAATTGCAGTAAATTATAAAAGTATTTGACAACTAATACTTAGATTCGAAAATAATATTCGGTAAAAGAATACAATAAATTACGTAATTAATAATAGAAGTGACAGAAAACACATGGCTGAAATGTAATAAACTGAATTATTAAATTTCTATTTCTTTCTCGCATTCATTCACATTTTTTTTTCGAAAATCTAACCTTTATTTTTCTAATTTGAAAAATTATTAAAAATAGAATACATAAATATGCAAGGGGTTTGTTTATGAAAAAAATTCCTCAACAATAAAAATTTGAAAATGGATGAAAAATAGATTTTTATATCATTATCTCGGAATTTATTTATGAATGTAGCATTTAAAAAAATCTGACAAGCTCTGATTTTTTTATAACCAAACTGATATCCGAAACTTTTCAATAAGATTATTAAAATTTTATTCATACCATAATTAATATTCAAAACCTCAAAATATTGTTGTGCTTTATTAAAAAATTGATGAACCAAGTTTTTATTTTATTATTTGCAAAAAATGTCATTATGTATTAGATAGATGGAAATGAAATTTTAAGTGACAATTTAAGAATAATTAATTTAATTATGTGTTGCAAGTAATCTGCATAAATTAATGTCACTGTGGACAAGAATTTATAATCTTGCATTCTTTTTTGGCAGGCTTTTAATTTATTGCATTTTTGGATGATGTAACGTGATTGTATTTTTTACTTAAAATGCCCATTTATCTTAATTATGTGTGAAAATCTTTTATTCCTAGTCACTTTATTTTCCTAAAATTAATTGTTTTGGAAGTGATTATAAAAAGCATGTTTATTAAAACAGTTAAAAAACTTTAACTTTTAACATTTGAGAAAAAGAGCTATGCATTTTTTTTCTTAAAGAATATCAAAATACTTCTTTGTCATGTTATTTATCTTGGTCATTATATGGGAATTTGCTTCAGTATATATCTTAAATTAGTGTTATTTTCTCAGATAAAAATAAAATATATTGTTTGTATTATTTACCCTCTTTTATATTTAATATAAATAAAAATGATTCCAATTTCATTAATTTGAATCTTATGTGTTTATTAATATCAAATGAACATGAATTACGTATACTGATAAACGTTGTCAAAAAATAAGTTCATAATTTGCATTCAAAAGTTATTTTAATTTAGTTTTATTGTATAAAAGAAGTTAGTGTCATAAGATTAATTAAAAAAGTCTTTTTTATTTGCCTAATCATTATAGAACATTATAATAAAAATTCATAATTAAATAAAGTACTAATAATATAATTTAGTAAAACTAATTAAATTATTATTTTTAATTGATGAATTTGCAATTTAATGAAAATGTAATGGAAAGGGAAATCAATGGTAAATATAACATCATCGTTTATAAGTAAAATATGAATATTAATCCTTTATTTTGATAATAAATTAGTGTGGGAGAATATGCATTAAAACTAGAATAAATAAATCACTTTTTAATAAAATATTGATTTTCTTGTAAACATAATAATTATGTAATGTTTTATGGAACATTAAAATTTTTCACGAATAACATTAAGACAATCAGAACACACACGCACATAAAAATAAACTAGAATTTTTTTAAAACTCATAAAAGATTTTTTATAATTAACGAGTGAATAAAGTTGTGTGGGATTTTTTATATAAAGCAGTAAAAGTATATGAGAATTTTTGCAGGGTGATATAAAAGTGTTTCTGTAAACATTATGTACTTTGAACGTAAACTCTGATCGCATAATTCATTGAGTTTAATATTATGATCGATGTTCTTGGGTAAACTTCGGAAAAGTATGTTTAAAAAATTTATTCTTTAAAGTTAAAAGTATATCTATTACATAGCATTAAATGAGATTTGCCAAAAAATGACGCATCTTTCTTCTTTATTAAATACAAAATATTTGTTTCTTAAATATAAATAATCTTGCGCACTATGTTCCATAACATTTCTTGATTTCTCTTAGCCATTTAAGTTGTGATCTAACGTTGCCAGATGTTATCCGTTAATACTTTATTGATATTTGCACCTTGAGAATTAGTTCCCATTTAATTTATTTTACCCTATCATTGTATTTTTTAATACTTTATTCAATCGGCATACATGGTAAGTACAATTGTGTAAAAATACACAATAAAACATCAAAAATATTTTTGAAATACAAATAATATTAGTATATTTATTTCGTTTTTACAGTCATTAAAGTATTTAATATTTATCTTAAGAAAAAGTTTCGTCCATTCCATATTATCAAAGTAATTACAAATTATTTTCTATAAACAATGTAATTGCGTAAAAGATTTAAAATAAAAAAAATTGGGAAATTCAATGTGCTTCATACATTGTTATTAAAGTAGGTGTGCAAAACCATCTATTCAGAAAAATTCTGATAAAAAAAATCAATACTCAACTTTTGTTGCTCTACAGTAATTATTTTCAAACTCAGGACCACTCTCTAAGGAATGAGGTTTCCCCATTAAGCTTCGATAGTCACAATAACTAAGGCATGAACAGGAATTTATAGAAATGAAATCTTTTTCAAAATTGTTTCTTATGGCAAATTAATAGGTGTTTCTGTTGTTGCATGCCCCCGAGGTCAGCAGCGCTAGCCTAAGTCCATGAGCAAACACCTTCAAAAAGTTCAGCACCACAAGTGGATTCTCCATCAGATCTCTTCTGGAGAGACCAAGGCATTGAAGAATATGTTCAGGAGTGGCCTGTTCCTTTAAGCACTTGGAGCAAATTTCGAATTTCTTCGTACCCTAGACCAATTTCAATTTGCTAAGATGGTCACTTCTGAAACGGTTCATAGCCGTTTGTTCTTGTCTATTAAAACCAGTAGCACGAGAAGCACCTGGACACGCGCAGTGGTACCTTTGATGCTTCGGAGGAATAATCCAAGTAGTTTTATTCTCGTTTTTAATCTTTGAGTGAATTTCTTGAAATGTGAGAGGTGCCGACAGCACTCCCTCCTCAGCCACACCAGCTTTGGCCAAAGTGTCCGCAATATCATTCTCCTCGAGATCCACGTGGGAAGGAATCCACTGTAGGTGAATATGATGCGATACGGACAGCCGTTTTAACATTTGAATTTGAGCCCTATCCTGAATATTGAAACACCAATCCTGCCTGTCTCTTGTTACCATCTGAACAAATGCTGAATTGCACTTTTATTATCAGATAAAATCCAAATCTCATATTCACGAGGAAGTGAATTCAGGGAGTCTAGGACTTCCTCTATGGAAATAAGCCCACTACGGAACACGGAGCAATAATCACGATTTCTCTTTTTCAGACTTAAGATACTATATTGCTGTTTGTTGTAAATTCCGCTGCCAGTACGATTGAATTCATTTTTACTGCCATCCATATAAACCTGTATGGCATCGCTCGGTATATCTCCAATTCTCTCAAGAGCCACCTGCTTCAGATAGTCGGGAATATCAGATCGTTTATCTACATGAACCGGCAAATCCGGATGGATAATGACACCATCTGGATCATCCGATGGCTTAAGACATTGTTTCAGGTGATGTGGTTCCACGGCATCTTTGTGGTTCCATGGTAATAATTACTTGTTTTTCAGGTAACTAGAAATGACTTTCGATAGTAGTTAAAGAGATACATCAGCTATCGTTTTTTATTCTTTTATGTTACATAAAACATTTGTTGCGTAATTAATTATCATTAACATATAGAGCCAACAAATAACCTTTTGAATTTAAATATTACATTATTTTTTAACATTGCGTTACATATTTGTTTCTTTTCCTTCTCAGATTCAAACCTGAAAATAGATTCAAAAACTGTCTTTGTTTTTGTTGTCAAAACTTGCTTTTAATTTAATCATAAAATTACCAATCCATTTACATTCATACAAATTTATTTCATACATTTCATTTAAAACATTTTATTATTAACAGCATGGTTAAATACTCAAATGATATTTATAATTCACTATAATTAATTAAAGTAATAAAATAAGTGGAACCACACAAAAGAAAAAATTTACTGTCTGGAAAAAAAAATACATATTAAAAAAAAAAAAAAAAAAAAAAATCCTCTTAAGGAGGAAAGTTCTATTACCACACTGCCATATTTTGAGAATTTCGGAAACTTATTTAGTTTCTTCCTTTGATTTTATTACTTTAAATGTAAGATTTTTCAGTCTCTAAGATTCAGTAGAGCATCAGGCTTGAATAACGAGTAGATTTTTTTTTTGTTTTTGCTAAATGAAACTTAAGCTAGCTCTCACTTCTGCATTTTTCCACATTCTCCAACCCCCATATATCTTCGATCTCGTTCACTTGCCTCTGCAACCGATTTCCAAGAATTGAAGCTATTGTAGTCAACCTGGAAGAAGGGGGAAATTGGGGAATGATACTTGAATTATACAATTAATTTACATAAAATTCTCATTTTCTTTCTTTTAATTTTTATATCTGAGATCTTAATTCAAAATCTATAAATGCTATCAATTTTAATTAAGTTATATGGTATTTCAAAGTATTCCTATATAACAACTATCAGAAATCTAGAACTTATCATATGATTTTTGTTTTCCTTTAAAGTGTTGTTTATGAAAATTTATGCCAGCATGCACAAAGACTCGTGTTCATTGAAAAAGAAAATATAAATGTACATCAGAAAAATTCAGCCATATTTATGCAAAATGGTCTTGGAAAATTTCGGCAAAAATGCTTTTGTGAAAGCAAATACGTATACGCCATTTACCGGAGATGTATTTTTATCAAAAAGTATCAATATATTGTGTAATTTACGGTTAAATACAAAAAAAATAGTCAAAGTATTAAATGTAATTAAGAATCGGATATTATTGAATAACCTAATGCCTTTTTCACGAAAAAAATCTGCATTTTATCACATCTTGTTCCCATTAAGGTAAAGGATTGCTCTTCTTTAGACATTGGCTAACCGGATATACTAAGTATCTTTTGACAGAAATTCGTGTCACAGACTTTTAAAATTTGTTTCATTTTTGAGCTTTTATAACTGGAATTTTTGTGATTTCTCAACACTTTAAATAAAACTTATCTAGTAACTCTTATCGTGTTTAAACCTCATTTTCTTCAAAATTATTCCGTCAAAGAGAAAATAAGAAAATGGTTTTTGAATTGCCAGATGCAACACAATTTCAGGTAATAGATCCAAAAATGATGTTCGATTACTTCATAATACAGTTAAAAAATTGTGAATATTGTTATTCTTACACAAGTTATTAATTTAAAGAACTTTTATTTCCTTATTATTAATATATCTTATTAATTCAGATGTATTAATAAACTTTTAAAATGTTAAGATTATTTTTTGAGTTTTTCACTATTTGAGGAATTATTTGACAAAGATTTCTTGGAATCGAATTTAATATTTTCTTTGCAACTGACACATTTCACAACGTGGCGAAATATAATGTCATTCATGAATAACATTATATAATAAATATTCTGTATTTTTTTTTTTTTTTTGTAAATTTGCTATTGGAAAATGTTTTTAACTCAAGATGAAGTAAATTAAGATTTTATGACAAATATTAGATTCGCCTAATTCATATATCTTATTAAATAATTCAAACCTTTAACAATGGGAAATATTTTCTCTTTAAATAATATCTAAATATCCAAGTTTAAAAGTTTGTAATTACTTGAAAAATGTCGTAAAGTTTAGCTTGATATTAATGTTACACGTGCAAAGATAAAAACTACAAATTAAAAAAAAATTCTAAAATAAATTTTCTCTACAAAAAGATGAGAAATTTCTGAAAAATAATGGAAAAACTTTGGGAACAAACAAGTCATCATATTCTTCTTCTATTAAAAAAAAGTCTTCCTTTTAAGACTGTCTTTAGGCCAGTATATTAAAGATATTCTAAGAAAAATTTCAACTTTTAAATTTTATCATTGACATCCACTCACGCACTATATTGGCTAACAGAGAATATTATATTTTAAATTTATATATCTACTATTAATTTTCTAAAGGATTATCTTTTTTCCCATGTCCTTATACATATACTACATAAATAGTTTAATATATTATTGCTATTTGGGGATTCTTTTAAAAGTGAGAACTTAGCTTTTATTTGCAGATATATCGGAACACATTGTTATGCGTTCTAGAAAACGTACGAGCCACTCACTAGTTTTAAAATTTATTCAGCGAAAAATATTTAATCATATTTTAGGTTTATCAAAAGAGCTTCTGTTACTCAATAAATCAAGGCAACGATAAGAGTTAATATCATGTTTTCAAAAAAATACTCAAGAGCATAATTGCATGCACCCCACATAAAATCAGGAAAAAGGAGAAGTAAACAATCTAATTTCATAGACACAAGCAACAAATTGGTTAATATACATTGCTTTCAACAACTACTGCAATAGTGTAACGCATAAAAATTTTAACGGTATAAATACAGTAAGCACTGTATAAGTGGAATCATCGGGCTGTCCGTTTAAGAACACATGCAATATTTTATTTTATTTTTATTATAATGGTAATGGTAGTTAAAAATATATTAAATATATATTTTTTATCTTGCACGACGTAGCATAATTTTGTATATTTTATGCGGTTTTTTTAATATTTTAAAATGTTTATAAATGCAGTGTATTACTTGGAAATCATTCTTTCTAACCGCATGATACTAAAAATTAGATATATCTTCAATGTATTTGTACGAACTCTAGATATATACGGTAACTTTTGAGATGTCATGAAACATTTTCAATAATATTGCATAAATTGAAGAGAATTGATTGAAATATTTAGGATGTTTTATATTTTTGTGTTTATAACGTTTACCAAAAAGAGACGGCTTGAATTTATCTCCCCATTTTTCGTAATAAATTTTTTGTAAACCTATTATATATAAAAATTATTTATCAATTTGTCAGTAGAATGTTTAGATTAGTGTTTTCATTATTAAATCCAAGTCATATGACGTAAAATCATAGATGGTATTTAAGATGTTATTTGAAATGATTGTTAAAAAGCAACTGTATACTGAAATTACTTTTTTAAATAATAATATTCTACCATTAAAATTTTCCGAAAAAATAATTTTGTAAGGAATTTCTAATGAAAAATTTATTTCTGGTTTTCATACATAGTTTCTGACATCATCTTCAATAGTATTTCTTTTTATCATGTTATTTGGAAACGTTTGGACCAACAGAAATATAACCGCACATAAATTGTTGGAGGAAATATAAATTCGCATTGAAAAATCCCGCTACACTTTTACAAACAAGTGAAGAAAATTTTTACGAAAAGAGTAATTATACGCCTGGAAAAATCATAGAGGTCTTCAAAATATACATTGTTGAACATTCATTTGTCTATTAGTCTATTATTTTTACTTTGCAAATGACTTAAAGAGTAATTTATAAAAAACTGTTTTATATTTAATGCACATCTTGTGATAAATTTGGCATATCCTCTCATACAGGCATATAACTTGAAATTTTTAATTTTACAAATACTACATATTTGTTGAATAGTCTCAAACGATGTTTACCTCCTCCAGCTAATACTTTAAATTATTAAAAAATAAATAAGTAACAAACCATTGTTATTCTCTTTACAACTTAATTACATACTTATGCAATCCAATCTTATTGATGCCAAAAACAAATGCTGCAGAAATACTTTTTCTCCAGCATAAATTGTTGCAAAATTTCAAATAACACTATAAAATATCTTCAATGTAAATTAAATGGAAAACAGGAGTCATTAAATAAATATATTTTACACTAATAATATAATTTTTATGTAGTTTATTTTTGCTAATATATTTATATTTTCTCATTCAGTAGATTTGAAACCTATTTCAATATATGTTTCAAATGTGAAGTATAAATCTTTAAATTTATATTGAACCATTTATTTAACAGAAACATTTAATGAATTATGAAATTCATTTTTAACTAGAAAAAAGGTACAATTAATTTAGATAGTCTTCGCAAAAGTACGAAATCGTACACAATTTCTGTTCGCAATACGTCTAAATATAAACTTAACACTTCATTTTATCACATTACCCATATTATGGAGTTGGTAATCCCATAAATATTCCTTTCGACAACTAATATTTTTGTGTTAATAAAATTGGATCATTACAAAATAGAATAATATGTTTTAATTGTTGAAAAGTACTTCCTATGTAACTCATTTGCAAATATTTCTATGTAACAACTATAAGATGTCTGGAATTTTTATGACATGATATTTGTTTTCCTTTAAAGTGTCATTTTGTAAATGTCAGAAACCACACAGACAAGCACAAAGGCTTGCTGTCAAAGTAAAAAGAAATATTATTTTGTATCCGCTTGGTTCTAATACAGCATGCAAAATGGTCATAGAAGATATGGGAAATAGTGAGAACGTGATAGCAAAGACATAGGGTCTATTTACAATAAGTATGTTTTAATAAGGTATCAATATAGTGAGGCAATTACGAAAAAATACAAATATATTTAAAGCATAAATTGTTTTTGATTTAAGTGCATTCTACGTCAATTGCGGGATAACCTTTAAAAATGCTTGGTTGAAACTGATACGTATATTTCGAGATAATTGCAATAGAAAGAAAAAAAATTAGGCTCAACTCTTATAGTACTTTAAAATTCAAATACTTCATATATGTAAATAATTCTACTGATGATTGAGTCAGATATTTCTCAAAAATACAATCGCTTTTTAAAGAAATATGCATTTCAGCAGAATAGGATGTACTAGGTATCTTTTGCGGAGCTTCCAGTGTGGCGATTGACATTTGTTCCTTTTTTGAGCCTTTATAACTTAGATTTGTGTGACTTAAAAGACCTTAAATTATATAATACAAGGTGGTTATAATTAAACTTCCCCTATAAACAGCATCCCACAGAGCAAACGGATGAACGGAAAGCAACGAAATTTTGTATATGGGCTTTACACAAGATGCGCTCACGGAATTTCGAAAAAAAATTTTTAGTTTCAAAATGTCCACCAGAGGGCGCTTTTTTCGGAAAAACATGCAATGTGACACAATAAACGACCAAAACGGAATACAGAAACAATTAACATTTATTAATATATCTGATCACCCTGTCATCGAACAACATTAAGTAAAGGTAAGG
Organism: Latrodectus elegans; assembly: GCA_030067965.1. Lineage (NCBI taxonomy): Eukaryota > Metazoa > Arthropoda > Arachnida > Araneae > Theridiidae > Latrodectus > Latrodectus elegans. Next base: position 56,178,463 of record CM057820.1, read on the forward strand.
AAAAAAGAACAGTACGCTGTTTGAGAAACAAAAAACAGTTCAGTTTGCCGAAACAAGAACACATTAGGACCAAATTTCACAAACGGAGCAGTTGTTAATCGTGTCCAGGACGATGTAGGGAAAGTTGCTCCGCGTCACCATCCTCATTCACCTGCAAAATTTCAAGTCGATGCACAGTGTGTTCAACAGCAGATCGTAACTGATCAGTTGTGAGGCTTCGCACATGAAGCGTTATGGAGTTCTTTAAGTCATTCAATGTCGTAACACCTCCACGATACACCAGACTTTTTAAATAACCCCATAACCAGAAATCGGCGAACGTGGTGGCCATGGATAACGAAAGGAGCGACTAATAACACGCTTCTCTGTGAAGTGTTGGAGCAATAGCGCCTTCGCGGACTCATGGATATGTGGGGGTGCACAATCCTGCATGAAAATGGTCGATGTAAGGACTTGCCTTTGCTGTAGTTGCGGCACAACAAACGTCTGCAGTATGACATGGTACCGACGGTCCGGAACGGAACATGTGACAGGCCCACGTTCAGTGATTTCCTCAAAGAAGAATAACCCAAGGATGAAAGTCGCCGTGAATCCACACCAGACAGCCACCTTTGGAGAATGCAGGGGACTTTCAGTGTGCGCATCCGAGGATGTTCCTTTGCCCAAATGCGGCAATTCTGTGTGTTGACAGTCCCATTGAGATAAAAATGAGCCTCGTCGCTCCACAGAATATTCCAAGGCCATGACAGATTAACAGTCATACTGTTGAGGAAATTGATTGCAAATGAGAGACGTTGTGCTTTGTCCCTATCAAGCAGCTCTTGGGTAGGGCGGATCTTGTATGGGAAGCAGTGCATTATGTTTCTGAGCACTTTTCGGGCGGTGCTGTAAGCATAGCCAGTCTGTCGAGAAACTGCACGTGCGCTACTGCCCCCAAACTCTAATGTCTGTGCGTCAACAGCTGTCTTTACGGCATCAACAAGTACCGGTGTGACACGTTTGCGGCTTCTTCCAGGTTGAACTCCTAATTTCCCCATCTCTTAAAATCTCTTAATCATGGCCCGGATACCTTTAGTTGACACTGGTCCACGCCGTAGGTTCTTTCTACGATGAAATTCACGAACTGCAGCAGAAGCATTCCCCTTGTTTTCGTAAACCAGCTTCACCAGTAGCGCATGTTCAACTAAAGAGACCGCCATAAATACAGCCGGAAACATCGACTTAAACATGCCAACGTCTGCAAACGTTTTATACCCAAACCTGTTTTGCATAAAGCTTCCTCTTCTTCCCAAGCTTGCAAATCTCGGCATTTTTCTCCTACAACTGACGGATTTTCCCGGTTTTGCATTTTTTTACTCATAATTCTTGTTCTGGTTTGTCAATATTGTTTCAGCATTCCGTTTTGACCATTTACTGAGTTAAATTTCATGTTTTTCCGAAAAAGCGCCCTCTGGTTGACATTTTGGAACTAAATTTTTTTTTTCGAAATTCCGTAAGCGCATCTCGTGTAAAGCCCATATACAAAATTTCGTTGCATTCCGTTCATCCGTTTGCTCTGTGGGATGCAGTTTATAGGGGAAGTTTAATTATAACCACCTTGTATATATTATCTAACTCTTACAGTTTGCAATATTCATTTCCTCCAATATTATTTCTTCCAAGAGGAAAATAAGAAAATGAATTTTAACTTACTGGATGCAGCACAATATCAATTAATTAGTGAAAACAAGGGTTTGCATGAGAATTATCAAACTAAATCATATGATAAAATGAAAGAAATACTTATGGCGTTATTTGCAAATAATTTATTTGATAACATCTGGTTTCCAAAGGTGACTTTTTAAAAAAGTGAATATTCTGCTTTAAAATTTATATAATGAATATTGCTCAGAATTACAATAGTAATTAACACATCGCTTGAATTTACCATTTCACGTCTGTAATAAAGTAAATGTTGGTCAACTTTGTAAAAACTATTTGACCGGAATACTTTTTAGAGCTGCGATAATTTAGATTTACACGATAGACCAAGGTATTTTATTAACTATGAGTTAACTTAATCGTATGTTTTAATAGTATAAAAATTACTTTAATCGTAATATTTGTAAATAACTCTTTATTCACCTTGTGAATTTTCAAAATTATTTTCAATATTCCCTTACACTTTTATTTATTTTTATAAATACATACCTGTGTGTGAAATGATCTTCAATATTATTTCTTTTTTATATCACTTGAGAAGCATAAGCACATGTGTATTGAAGAAGGAAATTCAAAATTGCACTGAAAATTTTATCATCTCGTTTTAAATAAGTGATATTAAAGAATTTTCATTTGAAAGAATGCATTATTTCATGTAAAATGTGTAATATTTTATTCATTACTCTATTCTCCGGAGTTTACAAATAAATTAAAGAGTGATTTAATGAAAAACAAACTGCTTTGCATTTAATTGAAATGTTGCTTTACGTTTGAGGCACCTTTTAAAATAGCTTTTTATAAAACTGTCTTTTATATAAATTTAATAATCCAGTGAGAACTATCATGTTGATATAGTTTAATAATTTAAAATTTTTTAACACAGAAGCTATTCTAACATAACAAGTATTTGATAATTTTCACACATGGGCAACCTTCACGGTTTCCTCAAAATAATTTTATACTTCGAGAATAAGATTTTTCTTATACGATTATAAATCTGATAATTACTAAAATAATGGTATTTAAGATAACATTTACGGAACTTCTCTCATCAGACAGTAACTAACTGAATTTAAATGTTGGCGGTTTATCACAGTGAAAAAAGGCAGAGTTAATTCAAGCTCTTAAGCTACAAAACATATTTTTACAATTATGGAAGCAAATCTTACAGAATAGATTTTCATGATTGATTTTTATGACATATTATTTAATAGTTTACATCTTCTCAAAAAGTTTAGAAGAGTAGCAAATGAAATAATGATTGTAGTTAAGAACGAGAAGTTAAAATTTGGAATCTGCAAGGAAATTTGAGACTCAGAACATAAGGAAAAATTAATTAACTAATACAAACGTCAAGAAGAAGGTTACCGATTTAAAATTACTGCTCTTTATATTCCACCTTACAGTTCACCAATTCTGTCTTGTTTAAACTTTAACCAAGTAACAGTTGTAATCGGTGACTATCATCTCTTCGTGTATTCTCTTATTAGTTTCCATACTAAAACGAAGAATTATTGCCTACAACATGGTTCGGGATGTAGGCAAGTCGTTGCATCGAAATGAGATGGGCTTATGCCCATCTCATTTCACGAGCTTCATTACTTTTGAGCTCTCAATTTTGAAAAACCTATTAGAAAAGATCTCAAAAACTATTATTATAAATCTTCATGTAGAGAATTTCAATTTCACGTGTCAAGTTAGTAAACTTATCTCGAATATCAAGAAAGAGACCTTAAAAAAGTTAAAACTTTTCATTTCTAGGGATAAACTTAAGAAAATCAAATGCTTTTGGTCTGATTATGTACAAAATATAAACTAAAAGCTTGATCGCGTATGGAACAAGGCTGCTCTTACCAAAATAACAAAGTATATTACTAGTTGGAGACGACAAGTAACAATATTTAAGAAAGTTTTTGAAGCAACAGAAAATCTTTTGATTGTTTTATATCGAATATAACTTATAAAGCAGAAAGTCTAAGATCTTTTCAAATTATACTCTTTACTATACATAAAAAAATCCCTCGTCGAATAGATAGAAGCCAATGAATTAATGCAGCAGAGTTTTAATTCTCACATAGATACAGCTAATGCCTTTCGTCAACCCTACGCCAGAATTCAGTGGAAGTGAGAATATGCTCGATCAATGATCAAATACTTAAAGGAAGATTGAAGAAAAAGGCTTAATACAAAATCAGATAATAAAGTACTTATGGATACATTCAATATTCCTTCCCACTAGCAAGAATTTAACACAATGTTTAATAAACTAGCATTGAGAATGGTTTTATCTGAATTTGTGCTTTTCAAACAACAATCGAAAAATATTTCGAAAGATTAATAATGTTTAATTAAAGTTTCCAATGTCAAAGCTTCATGATTTGTAACTAAACGTTTGAATAAATTTCAAAAATTTTATCTTGAAAATAACGTCGCTTGTAAGAAAATGCAGGCTACCAATTTAAACTGAAAAAATAAATAATATTTTTTCTCTTTAATAATATTAGGAATTATTTTAGAAAATGAAGGATTTATGAAAATAACAAGTCATTATTTTTTTCTTATATGAAACTAACTTATAATATTAAGACTTTATTCTTTTTGATATATTAGATAACCATATTAAAGATATTCAAAGAGTAATTTCAACCCTTATTTTTATACACTACTGGCCATTAAAATTGCTACACCAAGAAGGCGACATGCTACAGACGTGAAATTTATACGAAAGAAAGAATGTTCTGTGATATGCAAATAATTAGCTTTTCAGCGCATTCAGACAAAGCAGGCACCAATAGCGACACCTACATTGTGTTTAAATGAGGAAATTGTTCAGCCGGTTCCTCATACACAAACTGCATTTAAACGTTGTTGCCTGGTGTAAGAAGGAAAAATGCGTACTAGCACGTTTCTGACTTTGATAAAGGTCGCATTGTAGCGTACCGGGATTGCGGTTTACCTTATCGCAGTATTGCTGCTCGCGTCCTTCGAAATCCAATGACTGTTAGCAGAATATGGAATCGATGGGTTCAGGACGGTAATACGGAACGCCATGCGGGATCTCAACGGCCACCTATCACTAGCAATTGAGAAGACAGGCATATTATCCGTATGGCCGTAATGGATCGTGCAACCACGTCACGAGCCGTGAGTCAAGAAACGGGGTCGTTTGGAAGACAACAAGTGTGCACTAACAGTTCGACGACGTTTGCAGCAGCATGGACTCTCAGCTCGGAGACCATGGCTGCGGCTTCCCTTGACATTGCGTCATAGACAAGAGCGCCATCAATGGTTTGATCAACGATGAACCTGGGCGCACGAATGGCGAGACGTCATCTTTTCAGATGAATCCAGGTTCTGTGTACAGCATCATGATGGTCGCATCCGTGTTTGGCGGCATGGTGGTGAACGCAGACCGGCAGCATGCATTCGTCATCGTCATACTGGCCCATCACCTGGCGTGATGGTATGGGGTGCCATTGGATAGACGTCTCGGTCACCTCTTGTTCGCATTGACAGTGCTTTGAACAGTGCACGTTACATTTCTGGTGTGTTACGACCCGTGGCTCTACCCTTTATTCGATCCAGGTGAAACCCTACGTTTCAGCAGGATAATGCCCGACCGCATGTTGCCGGTATTAAACGGACCTTCTTTGATACGGAACATGTTCTGCTGTTGCCCTTGCCAGCACGTTCTCTAGATCTTTCACCAATAGGAAAATCTGGTCAATGGTTGCCGAGCGACTGGCTCGTCACCAAACGCCAGTCACTACGGTTGATGAACTGTGGCATCGTGTTGAAGTTGCATGGGCATCTGTACCTGTACATGCAATCCAATCTCTGTTTGACTCAATACCCAGGCGTATAACTGCTGTTATTACTGCCAGAGATGGTTGTTCTTGGTACTGATTTCTCAGCATCTATCCAGCCAAATTTTTTGAAAATTTAATCACTTGTTATTTCTAGTATAAAATTGTCCAATAAATATCATTTTCTTATATGCATTTCTTCCTGGTGTAGCATTTTTAATGACCAGTTGTGTAGTTTTTATTTATCATGCTTACTTAACTTTTCTTACTATTTTCGCACTATTCTCTATCTACAATTTCTTACCGAATATTATGTATTAAATTTATAAATTTGTAAGTCAATATTTTTAACCGCCATGTACTTATATAAACTCTATGTGAAAATTCTTTGGTTAGTATTATAATGCTAAAGTGTTTGCTCGAAAAGAGAAAGTTGCTTTCTTCACAGATATTTCGGAATTCTTAGTTACACAATTTGAAAAATCTGTGATAATATCACGCGATTTTAAAATTAGTATATCAAAGAATATTTGATAATCTGTGAAATATATCACAAACACTTTCTACGGAAGCTATCAAAGAGACAGTATGTACATAATAATTTTCAGTAAATCAAGAAAATGAAATAAATAGAGAAAAATTCTCGATTTGTTAAGTTAAGAAAGTATTATCAAGAAAGTAACTTTAAAAATACTAGATACAAATCACTGGGAATTCATTGTTTTAAAATTTATGAAATGTGATATACTCAGGTTTTTCACCGAGATATCCAAAAAAAAAAAAAAAAAAAAAAAAAAAAAAACTGTGTTTAAATAAAAAACAGGCTGCCCAAACTTATTCACAATCAAATATTTTTATTGCTTTTTACTATTATTATAAGGTTAGTTAAATATATATACAAACATATATATATATATATATATATATATATATATATATATATAGTTTTTGTTAATACGAAGCATTACAAGATAAAACAACATTATTTAATGTCTGATATAATTTATTTACAAATATTTCTCTACAACAACAGTAAGAAATCTTGAATTTATTACATAACATTTGTTTCCTTTTAAAGTGTTATTTACAAATACTTAATTCAACAGGTTTGCTGTCATTGAAAAAAGAAATATAAAACTGCATTCACTAAATGAGCCATTTTTTTTAATGAAAAATATGCATTTCAGCAGCATGAAATTACATCTTCTTTTGAGAAATGGAAATGATTGTTCTGCTTTAGACTATGGCTAAAGGCTTATACTTTCCATCTTTTGCTGAAGCTCGTGCGATAATTTTAACATTTGTCTTATGCTGGTAATAATTGGGACATGTGGTTTCAAAAAGAGTATCAAAAAAATTCATCTAACTCTTACAGGTATATATATATATATATATATATATATATATATATATATATATATATATATATATATATATATATATATATATATATATATAATACTCATTTTCTTCAGATTTATTTCGTCCAAGAAAAAAATAAGAAAATGATTTTTGACGAGCGAGATGCAATAAAATTAAAGTAATAAATCCAAAAATAGGAATAGATAATTTCATAATACAGATAAAAAAATTGAACATTTTTATTTTCAGATATGTTTTTATTTTGAAGTACCTTTATTTATATATTAACAACCTCTTGTCTCCCATAATTTAACTTAAAAACATTTAATGTTAAAACTATTTGCCAAGATTTTCTTTATTCGTGCATTTGTTGTACAAATTTTGTTTAATACACGAATTGCTTTCATGATATCAAATATCATTTTTTTTGTAAGCGGTACATTTATTACTGTGATAAACTATAATAAAATATTTTTTAATAACATTACATAATACATTCGATATAATATTTTGTAAAGTTGCTAGTTGAAAATGTTTTTAACCCAAAAGGAAATAATTTATAACTTGATTCTCTTTGAAATTGTATATTTAAATAAAATATCAGAGAAAATTTAACAGTGAGATTTGTACTTTAATTATTAATTCCAATACGAAAGATTTAAAATTTTTGAGTATTTGAAAGAATGTAATGAATTTTATCTTGATGATAACACGTGTACAAACGCTAATGCAAAATATTTAAAATAAAGTAACCTAAAATATATTTTCCCTTCTATGAAATATTCCTTAAGAGGAAAAATTAGACAAACAAGTCATTTCTTTCATTACCTATGAAACTATGTGTTAATTTTAAGATTGTCTTTACGCCTACCATTTTATTAAAGTTATAAGAAATATTTCAACCTTTGAAATTCATCCTTAACTTTATCTCGCATACCATATTGGCTAACACACAGAATATTATATATTTTTAATTTAAATATTTATATTTGTTTTTTTAATTATTATCTTTTATAAATTTTTGTAAATGTATACTGTCGATAAATAATTTAATTAATATAATATTTCTATCGTGATTCTTTTAAAAGTGATAACCCATTGTTATACATATTATAAAACCTATGAGTTTCTCACACTCTTTTTTTAAAATTTATATAAAGAAAAACGTTTTACAATATTTTAGGTTTATCAAAAGGTTCTGTTACCGAATGAATCAAGGAAACAATAAATAAAAGTTCATATCATATTCCCAAAAAAATATTAAAGAGCATATTTGCATGCACCCCAGATAAAATCAGGAAAAAGTAGAAGCCACAGTAATACTTTGAAAGTAATTTAGAAACAATCTAATTTCATGAAAACTAGCAATAAATTGCTTGAAATCCATTGCTTTAAATAATTTTTTCATTAGTAAAGCGAGTGGAGTATTCACCGGGATAAAAACAGTAAGAACTGTATGAGTAGAATCACCGGGCTGTCCGATTAAGAAAGCAGATAAGAATTTATATTAATTTTTATCATAATGGTAATGGTAGTTAATAATATATTAGAATATATTTTTTATCTTGCACAATGTAGCATAATTTTGTACATTTTATGCGGAATTTTTAATATTTTAAAATGTTCTTAAATGCAGTGTATTACTTGGAAATCATTCTTCCTAACCGCATGATACTAAAAATTAGATATATCGTCAATATATTTGTACGAACACTAGTTATATACGGTAACTTTTGAGATGTCATGAAACATTTTCAACAATATTGCTTACATGGAAGAGAATTGATTGAAATATTTATGATGTTTTATATTTTTCTGTTTATAATATTTGCCAAAAAGAGACGGCTTGAATTTATCTCCCCATTTTCTGTAATAAATTTCTTACAAACCTAATATATATAAAAAATATTTGTCAGTAGAATGTTTAGGTTAGTGTTTTCATTATTAAATCCAAGTCATATAGCGAAAAACCATATATATATATTTTAAGATGTTATTCGAAATGATTTGTTAAAAAGCCACACTGCACATACTGAAGTTCCTTTTTCAAATAATAATATTCTACCATAAGTATTTTCGAAAAAAAAATTTTGTAAGGAATTCTTTTGAAAATTATATATATTTCTGGTTTTAATGCATAGCTTCCGATATCATCTTCAATAGTATTTCATTTTATCATGTTATTTGGAAACATTTGGATCAACAGAAATATAAGCACACACGCATTGTAGGAGGAAATATAAATTCGCTTTGGAAAATCCCGCTACAATTTTACAAACAAGCCGAGAAAAAGTTTACGGAAAGAGTGCGTATGTGCCAGCAAAAATCATAGGAGTCTTCAAAGTTATAAATTGTTGAACATTCATTTGTCGATTATTTTCTTTTTGCAAATGACTTAAAGGGTAATTTTAGAAAAACTGTTTTATATTTAATGCATATCTTGTGATAAATTTGGCATATTCTCTCATGCAGGCAATATAACTTGAAATATTTAATTTTACAAATATTACATATTTGTTGGATAGTCTCAAACGATGTTTACGTCCTCCAGCTAATATTTTAAATTAATAAAAAATAAATTAATGACAAACCATTGCTATTCTGTTTACAACTTAAATATATACTTATGCAATCCAATCTTATTGACGCCAACAAAAATAGTACAGAAATATTTTTTTACCAGCATTAATTTCTGAAAGATTTCAAATAACATTATGAAATATTCTCAAAATAATTTAAATTGAACACAGGAGTTATAAAATAAATATATTTTATACAAATAATATAATTTTTATATAATTTAATTTTGCTAATATAATTATATTTTCATTCAGTAAATTCTAAACCTATTTGAAAAGGTTTCGAATATATATTAAAGTATAAATCTTTAAATATATATTGTAAATATTTATATAACAAAATATTTATTGAATTATGACATTCATTTTTACCTCGAAAAAAGGGTACAATTAGTTAAGATAGTCTAAGCAAAAGTAAGAAATCATACAAAATTTCTGTTCGGAATACGTCTATGTATAAACGTAACACTTCATTTTATCACATTACCCGCATTATTGAGTTGGTAATCCCATAAAATTTCCTTTTGACAACTAATATTTTAGTGTTAATAAAATCGGATCATTACAAGATAGAATAATATGTTTTAATTGTTGAAAAGTTCTTCCGATGTAACTTGTTTATAAATATTTCTGTGTAACAACTATAAGATGTCTGGAATTTATGACATGATATTTGTTTTCCTTTAAAGTGTCATTTGTAAATGTCAGAAACCACACACACAAGCACAAAGAATTGCTGTCACAGTAAAAAGAAATATTATTTTGTATCCTCTAGGTTCTAACACAGCATGCAAAATGGTCGTAGAAAATATGGGAAATAGTGCGAACGTGATAGCAAAGACATTGGGTCTATTTACAATAAGTGTGTTTTAATAAAGTATCAATATACTGAGGCAATTACGAAAAAATACAAATATATTTAAAGCACAAATTTTTTTTGATTTAAATGCATTCTACGTCAATTGCGGGATAACCTTTAAAATTGCTTGGTTGAAACTGATAGTATATTCGAGATAATAGCAATAGAAAGAAAAAAAATTAGGCACAACTCTTATAGTACTTTAAAATTTAAATACTTCATATATGTAAATAATTCTACTGATGATTGAGTCAGATGTTTCTCAAAAATACAATCGCTTTTTAAAGAAATATGCATTTCAGCAGAATAAGATATACTAGGTATCTTTTGTAGAGCTTCCAGTGTGGCGATTGACATTTGTTCCTTTTTTGAGCCTTTATAGCTTAGATTTGTGACTTAAAAGACCTTAAATTATATAATATATACTATCTAACTCTTAAAGTTTGTGATATTCATTTCCTTCAATATTATTTCTTCGAAGAGAAAAATCAAAAAATGAATTTCAACTAACCGGATGCAGCATAATATCAACTAATTAGTGAAACCAAGGGTTTTGTATGAGGATTAGAAAACTAAATCATATGAAAAAATGTCAGAAATACATATGGCGTTATTTGCAAATATGGTATTTGATAACATCTGGTTTCCAAATGTCACTTTTTAAAAAAGTGAATATTCTGCTTTAAAAATTTATGTAATGAATATTGTTCAGAATTACAATAGTAATTGACACATCGCTTGAACTTACCATTTCACTTCTGTAATAAAGTAAATATTGGTCAACTTAGTAAAAACTATTTGACCGGAATACTTTTAGAGTTGCCGTAATTTAGATTTACACGATAGACCAAGGTATTTTATTAACAATGAGTAAACAACTTCGCTTTGGGCTGTCAGTATCCGTTAGTTTTATGAACATATTAAAGTATTATAAAAAAAATTATTTCAATGCCAGCTTTGAAGAAGTATATTTTTAAAATAATTTTTTTTAACTTGGATTTTTTGTTAATTTATTTTTAACGTTACTTTGATAATGCAAATATTGCGTTCATGGAAAACTAAACTGCTTTAAATCAAAAACATCTTATCTCTTTGCGAAATTTCTAAATTTGAATGCAAAAGAAAATGTTTCCAGAAGAGCTTATTCAATAATCCTTTTATTTGAAATTATAATTTTTATTTCTTGCACGTAATGGATCGTAGAACATTCAATTATCTTATAAATTACAATCAGACTTTACATAATGTGCGCAAATGTTATCATTTTTCAATCCTTTGTAATTAGTTAGTACAAAAGTATCATTTATACAATGTATTATGTATTGTATATGTTACTTAAATATGAAATGTGATTAATTTTGTTATAAATAATGTTGGATAAAAAAGGTTTGCCGTATGAACATTCATTTTCTATAAACAAGTACTGCTTGTTTGTGCACAGTGTATATTAAGCGTATCATAAATAAGTGTAAAAGTTAGAAATCATAAACAATGCTTGTGTAGTATACAATATTTCTTTACGAACAAAGTATTTTATTAACAATGAGTAAACTTAATCGTATGTTATAATAGTATAAAAATTACTTTCATGGTGTTATTTGTAAATAACTCTTTATTCACCTTCTGAATTTTCAAAGTTATTTTCAAATAGCACTATTCTAACTACAGTTTACATAAATATTTTATATAATTTCAATATTCAGTTAAACTTTTTTTTTGTAAATACATTCGTGTGTGTGAAATGATCTTCAATATTTTTTCTTTTTTATTTCACTTGAGAAACATAAGCACATGTGTATTGAAGAAGGAAATTCAAAATTGCACTGAAAATTTTATCATCTCGTTTTAAATAAGTGATATTAAAGAATTTTCATTTGAAAGAATGCATTATTTCATGTAAAATGTGTAATATTTTATTCATTACTCTATTCTCCGGAGTTTACAAATAAATTAAAGAGTGATTTAATGAAAAACAAACTGCTTTGCATTTAATTGAAATGTTGCTTTACGTTTAAGGCACCTTTTAAAATAGCTTTTTATAAAACTGTCTTTTATATAAATTTAATAATCCAGTGAGAACTATCATGTTGATATAGTTTAATAATATAAAATTTTTTAACACAGAAGCTATTCTAACATAACAAGTATTTGATAATTTTCACACATGGGCAACCTTCACGGTTTCATCAAAATAATTTTATACTTCGAGAATAAGATTTTTCTTATACGATTATAAATCTGATAATTACTAAAATAATGGTATTTAAGATAACATTTACGGAACTTCTCTCATCAGACAGTAACTAACTGAATTTAAATGTTGGCGGTTTATCACAGTGAAAAAAGGCAGAGTTAATTCAAGCTCTTAAGCTACAAAACATATTTTTACAATTATGGAAGCAAATCTTACAGAATAGATTTTCATGATTGATTTTTATGACATATTATTTAATAGTTTACATCTTCTCAAAAAGTTTAGAAGAGTAGCAAATGAAATAATGATTGTAGTTAAGAACGAGAAGTTAAAATTTGGAATCTGCAAGGAAATTTGAGACTCAGAACATAAGGAAAAATTAATTAACTAATACAAACGTCAAGAAGAAGGTTACCGATTTAAAATTACTGCTCTTTATATTCCACCTTACAGTTCACCAATTCTGTCTTGTTTAAACTTTAACCAAGTAACAGTTGTAATCGGTGACTATCATCTCTTCGTGTATTCTCTTATTAGTTTCCATACTAAAACGAAGAATTATTGCCTACAACATGGTTCGGGATGTAGGCAAGTCGTTGCATCGAAATGAGATGGGCTTATGCCCATCTCATTTCACAAGCTTCGTTACTTTTGAGAACTCAATTTTGAAAAACTTTTTGGAAAAGATATGAAAAACTATTATTATAAAACTTCATGTAGAGAATTTCAATTTCAGATGTCAGATTAATAAACGTATCTCTAAAATCAAGAAAGAGATCTTACGAAGCTTAAAACTTTCCATTTCTAGGGATAAACTTACGAAATTCAAATGCTTTTCGTCTGATTATGTACAAAATATAAAATAAAAGCGTAATCGTGTAAGGAACAAGACTGATCTTAGCAAAAGAACAAATGATATTACTAGTTGGAGATGGATAGTGACAACTTTTAAGAGTTTTTGAAGGAACAGAAAATCTTTTGATTGTTTTATATCGAATATAACTTATAAAGCAAAAAGTCTAAGATCTTCTCAAATTATACTCTTTACAATATATAAAAAAATCTCTCCTCGAATAGACAGAAGCCAATGAATTAATGCAGTAGAGTTTTAATTCTCACATAGATACAGCTAATGCTTTTCGCCAACCCTACGCCAGAATTCAGAGGAAGTGAGAATATGCTCGATCAATGATCAAATACTTAAAGGAAGATTGAAGAAAAAGGCTTAAAACAAAATCAGACGATAAAGTGTTTATGGATACATTCAATATTCCTTTCCACTAGCAAGAATTTAACACAGTGTTTAATAAACTGACATTGAGAATGGTTTTTATCTGAATTTGTACTCGATAAACAACAATCGAAAAATATTTCGAAAGATTAATGCTCTTTAAATAAAGTTTCCAATATCAAAGCTTCATGATTTGTAACTAATTGTTTGAATAAATTTCAAAAATGTTATGTTGATAATAACGTCGCTTGTAAGAAAATGCAGGCTACCAATTTAAACTGAAAAAATAAATAATATTTTTTCTCTTTAATAATATTAGGAATTATTTTAGAAAATGAAGGATTTATGAAAATAACAAGTCATTATTTTTTTCTTATATGAAACTAACTTATAATATTAAGACTTTATTCTTTTTGATATATTAGATAACCATATTAAAGATATTCAAAGAGTAATTTCAACCCTTATTTTTATACACTACTGGCCATTAAAATTGCTACACCAAGAAGGCGACATGCTACAGACGTGAAATTTATACGAAAGAAAGAATGTTCTGTGATATGCAAATAATTAGCTTTTCAGCGCATTCAGACAAAGCAGGCACCAATAGCGACACCTACATTGTGTTTAAATGAGGAAATTGTTCAGCCGGTTCCTCATACACAAACTGCATTTAAACGTTGTTGCCTGGTGTAAGAAGGAAAAATGCGTACTAGCACGTTTCTGACTTTGATAAAGGTCGAATTGTAGCGTACCGGGATTGCGGTTTACCTTATCGCAGTATTGCTGCTCGCGTCCTTCGAAATCCAATGACTGTTAGCAGAATATGGAATCGATGGGTTCAGGACGGTAATACGGAACGCCATGCGGGATCTCAACGGCCACCTATCACTAGCAATTGAGAAGACAGGCATATTATCCGTATGGCCGTAATGGATCGATGCAACCACGTCACGAGCCGTGAGTCAAGAAACGGGGTCGTTTGGAAGACAACAAGTGTGCACTAACAGTTCGACGACGTTTGCAGCAGCATGGACTCTCAGCTCGGAGACCATGGCTGCGGCTTCCCTTGACATTGCGTCATAGACAAGAGCGCCATCAATGGTTTGATCAACGATGAACCTGGGCGCACGAATGGCGAGACGTCATCTTTTCAGATGAATCCAGGTTCTGTGTACAGCATCATGATGGTCGCATCCGTGTTTGGCGGCATGGTGGTGAACGCAGACCGGCAGCATGCATTCGTCATCGTCATACTGGCCCATCACCTGGCGTGATGGTATGGGGTGCCATTGGATAGACGTCTCGGTCACCTCTTGTTCGCATTGACAGTGCTTTGAACAGTGCACGTTACATTTCTGGTGTGTTACGACCCGTGGCTCTACCCTTTATTCGATCCAGGTGAAACCCTACGTTTCAGCAGGATAATGCCCGACCGCATGTTGCCGGCATTAAACGGACCTTCTTTGATACGGAACATGTTCTGCTGTTGCCCTTGCCAGCACGTTCTCTAGATCTTTCACCAATAGGAAAATCTGGTCAATGGTTGCCGAGCGACTGGCTCGTCACCAAACGCCAGTCACTACGGTTGATGAACTGTGGCATCGTGTTGAAGTTGCATGGGCATCTGTACCTGTACATGCAATCCAATCTCTGTTTGACTCAATACCCAGGCGTATAACTGCTGTTATTATTGCCAGAGATGGTTGTTCTTGGTACTGATTTCTCAGCATCTATCCAGCCAAATTTTTTGAAAATTTAATCACTTGTTATTTCTAGTATAAAATATTTGTCCAATAAATATCATTTTCTTATATGCATTTCTTCCTGGTGTAGCATTTTTAATGACCAGTTGTGTAGTTTTTATTTATCATGCTTACTTAACTTTTCTTACTATTTTCGCACTATTCTCTATCTACAATTTCTTACCGAATATTATGTATTAAATTTATAAATTTGTAAGTCAATATTTTTAACCGCCATGTACTTATATAAACTCTATGTGAAAATTCTTTGGTTAGTATTATAATGCTAAAGTGTTTGCTCGAAAAGAGAAAGTTGCTTTCTTCACAGATATTTCGGAATTCTTAGTTACACAATTTGAAAAATCTGTGATAATATCACGCGATTTTAAAATTAGTATATCAAAGAATATTTGATAATCTGTGAAATATATCACAAACACTTTCTACGGAAGCTATCAAAGAGACAGTATGTACATAATAATTTTCAGTAAATCAAGAAAATGAAATAAATAGAGAAAAATTCTCGATTTGTTAAGTTAAGAAAGTATTATCAAGAAAGTAACTTTAAAAATACTAGATACAAATCACTGGGAATTCATTGTTTTAAAATTTATGAAATGTGATATACTCAGGTTTTTCACCGAGATATCCAAAAAAAAAAAATAAAAAAAAAAAAAAAAAAACTGTGTTTAAAGAATAAACAGGCTGCCCAAACTTATTCACAATCAAATATTTTTATTGCTTTTTACTATTATTATAAGGTTAGTTAAATATATATACATATATACAAACATATATATATATATATATATATAGTTTTTGTTAATACGAAGCATTACAAGATAAAACAACATTATTTAATGTCTGATATAATTTATTTACAAATATTTCTCTACAACAACAGTAAGAAATCTTGAATTTATTACATAACATTTGTTTCCTTTTAAAGTGTTATTTACAAATACTTAATTCAACAGGTTTGCTGTCATTGAAAAAAGAAATATAAAACTGCATTCACTAAATGAGCCATTTTTTTTAATGAAAAATATGCATTTCAGCAGCATGAAATTACATCTTCTTTTGAGAAATGGAAATGATTGTTCTGCTTTAGACTATGGCTAAAGGCTTATACTTTCCATCTTTTGCTGAAGCTCGTGCGATAATTTTAACATTTGTCTTATGCTGGTAATAATTGGGACATGTGGTTTCAAAAAGAGTATCAAAAATATTTATCTAACTCTTACAGTATTTATATGTATATATATATATATATATATATATATATATATATATATATATATATATAAAATACTCATTTTCTTCAGATTTATTTCGTCCAAGAAAAAAATAAGAAAATGATTTTTGACGAGCGAGATGCAATAAAATTAAAGTAATAGATCCAAAAATAGGAATAGATAATTTCATAATACAGATAAAAAATTGAACATTTTTATTTTCAGATATGTTTTTATTTTGAAGTACCTTTATTTATACATTAACAACCTCTTGTCTCCCATAATTTAACTTAAAAACATTTAATGTTAAAACTATTTGTCAAGTTTTTCTTTATTCGTGCATTTGTTGTACAAATTTTGTTTAATACACGAATTGCTTTCATGATATCAAATATCATTTTTTTTGTAAGCGGTACATTTATTACTGTGATAAACTATAATAAAATATTTTTTGAATAACATTACATAATACATTCGATATAATATTTTGTAAAGTTGCTAGTTGAAAATGTTTTTAACCCAAAAGGAAATAATTTATAACTTGATTCTCTTTGAAATTGTAGATTTGAATAAAATATCAGAGAAAATTTAACAGTGAGATTTGTACTTTAATTATTAATTCCAATACGAAAGATTTAAAATTTTTGAGTATTTGAAAGAATGTAATGAATTTTATCTTGATGATAACACGTGTACAAACGCTAATGCAAAATATTTAAAATAAAGTAACCTAAAATATAATTTCCCTTCTATGAAATATTCCTTAAGAGGAAAAATTAGGCAAACAAGTAATTTCTTTCATCACCTATGAAACTATGTGTTAATTTTAAGATTGTCTTTACGCCTACCATTTTATTAAAGTTATAAGAAATATTTCAACCTTTGAAATTCATCCTTAACTTTATCTCGCATACCATATTGGCTAACACACAGAATATTATATATTTTTAATTTAAATATTTATATTTGTTTAATTATTATCTTTTTATACATTTTTGTAAATGTATACTCTCGATAAATAATTTAATTAATATAATATTTCTATCGTGATTCTTTTAAAAGTGATAACCCATTGTTATACATATTATAAAACCTATGAGTTTCTCACACTCTTTTTTTAAAATTTATATATAAAGAAAAATGTTTTACAATATTTTAGGTTTATCAAAAGGTTCTGTTACCGAATGAATCAAGGGGAAACAATAAATAAACGTTCATATCATATTCCCAAAAAAATATTAAAGAGCCTATCTGCATGCACCCCACATAAAAGGAGGAAAAAGGAGAATCCACAGTAATACTTTGAAAGTACTTTTAAAAAAAATAATTTCATAAAAGCTAGCAACAAATTGTTTGGAATCCATTGCTTTCAATAATTTCATTACCAAAGAACATGAAATATTCACCGGGTAAAATACAGTAAGAACTGTATGAGTAGAATCACCGTGCAGTCCGATTAAGAAAGCAGATAAGAACTTATATTAATTTTTTTCATAATGGTGATGGTAGTTAATAATATATTAGAATATATTTTTTGTCTTGCACAATGTAGCATAATTTTGTACATTTTATGCGGATTTTTTAATATTTTAAAATGTTCTTAAATGCAGTGTATTACTTGGAAATCATTCTTCCTAACCGCATGATACTAAAAATTAGATATATCTTCAATGTATTTGTACGAACGCTAGTTATATACGGTAATTTTTGAGATGTCATGATACATTTTCAACAATATTGCTTACATGGAAGAGAATTGATTGAAATATTTATGTTTTATATTTTTCTGTTTATAATATTTGCCAAAAAGAAACGGCTTGAATTTATCTCCCCATTTTCTGTAATAAATTTCTGACAAACCTAATATATATAAAAAATAATTGTCAGTAGAATGTTTAGGTTAGTGTTTTCATTATTAAATCCAAGTCATATGGCGAAGAACCATATATATATTTTAAGATGTTATTCGAAATGATTTGTTAAAAAGCAACTGCATACTGAAGTTCCTTTTTCAAATAATAATATTCTACCATAAGTATTTTCGAAAAAAAAATTTTGTAAGGAATTCTTTTGAAAATTATATATATTTCTGGTTTTAATGCATAGCTTCCGATATCATCTTCAATAGCATTTCATTTTATCATGTTATTTGGAAACATTTGGATCAACAGAAATATAAGCACACACGCATTGTAGGAGGAAATATAAATTCGCTTTGGAAAATCCCGCTACAATTTTACAAACAAGCCAAGAAAAAGTTTACGGAAAGAGTGCGTATATGCCAGCAAAAATCATAGGAAATTATAAATTGTTGAACATTCATTTGTCTATTATTTTCTTTTTGCAAATGACTTAAAGGGTAATTTTAGAAAAACTGTTTTATATTTAATGCATATCTTGTGATAAATTTGGCATATTCTCTCATGCAGGCAATATAACTCGAAATACTTAATTTTACAAATATTACATATTTGTTTGTATAGTCTCAAACGATGTTTACGTCCTCCAGCTAATATTTTAAATTAATAAAAAATAAATTAATAACAAACCATTGTTATTCTCTTTACAACTTAATTATATACTTATGCAATCCAATCTTATTGACGCCAACAAAAATAATACAGAAATATTTTTTTTACCAGCATTAATTTCTGAAAGAATTCAAATAACACTATGAAATATTCTCAAAATAATTTAAATTGAACACAGGAGTTGTAAAATAAATATATTTTATACAAATAATATAATTTTTATATAATTTAATTTTGCTAATATAATTATATTTTCATTCAGTAGATTTGAAACCTATTTCAAAAGGTTTCGAATATATATTAAAGTATAAATCTTTAAATATATATTGTAACTATTTATATAAGAAAAATATTTATTGAATTCTGACATTCATTCTTACCTAGAAAAAAGGGTACAATTAGTTAAGATAGTCTAAGCAAAAGTAAGAAATCATACAAAATTTCTGTTCGGAATACGTCTATGTATAAACGTAACACTTCATTTTATCACATTACCCGCAATATTGAGTTGGTAATCCCATAAAATTTCCTTTTGACAACTAATATTTTAGTGTTAATAAAATCGGATCATTACAAGATAGAATAATATGTTTTAATTGTTGAAAAGTTCTTCCGATGTAACTTGTTTATAAATATTTCTGTGTAACAACTATAAGATGTCTGGAATTTATGACATGATATTTGTTTTCCTTTAAAGTGTCATTTGTACATGCAAGAAACCACACACACAAGCACCAAAGGCTTGCTGTCACAGTAAAAAGAAATGTTATTTTGTTTCCGCTAGGTTCTAACACAGCATGCAAAATGGTCGTAGAAAATATGGGAAATAGTGCGAACGTGATAGCAAAGACATAGGGTCTATTTACAATAAGTATGTTTTAATAAAGTATCAATATACTGAGGCAATTACGAAAAAATACAAATATATTTAAAGCATAAATTGTTTTTGATTTAAGTGCATTCTACGTCAATTGCGGGATAACCTTTAAAAATGCTTGGTTGAAACTGATACGTATATTTCGAGATAATAGCAATAGAAAGAAAAAAAATTAGGCACAACTCTTATAGTACTTTAAAATTCAAATACTTCATATATGTAAATAATTCTACTGATGATTGAGTCAGATATTTCTCAAAAATACAAACGCTTTTTAAAGAAATATGCATTTCAGCAGAATAAGATATACTAGGTATCTTTTGCAGAGCTTCCAGTGTGGAGATTAACATTTGTTCCTTTTTTGAGCCTTTATAGCTTAGATTTGTGACTTAAAAGACCTTAAATTATATAATATATACTATCTAACTCTTAAAGTTTGTAATATTCATTTCCTTAAATATTATTTCTTCGAAGAGAAAAATCAAAAAATGAATTTCAACTAACCGGATGCAGCACAATATCAATTACTTAGTGAAACCAAGGGTTTTGTATGAGGATTAGAAAACTAAATCATATGATAAAATGTCAGAAATACATATGGCGTTATTTGCAAATATGGTATTTGATAACATCTGGTTTCCAAATGTCACTTTTTAAAAAAGTGAATATTCTGCTTTAAAAATTTATGTAAAGAATATTGTTCAGAATTACAATAGTAATTGACACATCGCTTGAACTTACCATTTCACTTCTGTAATAAAGTAAATATTTCAACTTAGTAAAAACTATTTGACCGGAATACTTTTAGAGTTGCCGTAATTTAGATTTACACGATAGACCAAGGTATTTAATTAACAATGAGTAAACAACTTCGCTTTGGTCTGTCAGTATCCGTTAGTTATATGAACATATTAAAGTATTATAAAAAAAAATTATTTCAATGCCAGCTTTGAAGAAGTATATTTTTAAAATAATTTTTTTTAACTTGGATTTTTTGTTAATTTATTTTTAACGTTACTTTGAGAATGCAAATATTGCGTTCATTTAAAACTAAACAGCTTTAAATCAAAAACATCTTATCTCTTTGCGAAATTTCTAAATTTGAATGCAAAAGAAAATGTTTCCAGAAGAGCTTATTCAATAATCCTTTTATTTGAAATTATAATTTTTATTTCTTGCACGTAATGGATCGTAGAACATTCAATTATCTTATAAATTACAATCAGACATTACATAATGTGCGCTAATTTTATCATTTTTCATTCATTTGTAATTAGTTAGTAAAAAAATATCATTTATACACTGTATTATGTATTGTATATGTTACTTAAATATGAAATGTGATTAATTTTGTAATAAATAATGTTGGATAAAAAAATGTTTGCCGTATGAACATTCATTTTCTATAAACAAGTACTGCTTGTTTGTGCACAGTGTATATTACGCGTATCATAAATAAGTGTAAAAGTTAGAAATCATAAACAATGCTTGTGTAGTATTTAATATTTCTTTACGAACAAAGTATTTTATTAACAATGAGTAAACTTAATCGTATGTTATAATAGTATAAAAATTACTTTGTTAGTTATTTGTAAATAACTCTTTATTAACCTTCTGAATTTTCAAAGTTATTTTCAAATAGCACTATTCTAACTACAGTTTACATAAATATTTTATATAATTTCAATATTCAGTTAAACTTTTATTTTTGTAAATACATTCGTGTGTGTGAAATGATCTTCAATATTTTTTCTTTTTTATATCTCTTGAGAAACATAAGCACATGTGTATTGAAGAAGGAAATTCAAAATTGCTCTGAAAATTTTATCATCTCGTTTTAAATAAGTCATAATAATTAATGCTTATTTGAAAAGAGAATGCATTATTTCATATAAAATGTGTATTATTTTATATATTACTGTATCCTTGGGTGTTTATAAATAATTTAAAGAGTGACTTAATGAAAAAGAAACTGATTTGCATTTAATTGAAATGTTGCGTTAAATTTCAGGCATTCTTTAAAATAGTTTTGCATAAACCTATCTTTTATATAAATTTAAAAAAGTAATCCAGTGAGAATTATCAAGTAGATATAGTTTAAAAATGTAAAATTTTTTAACACTGAAGCTATTCTGACATAACAAGTATTTGATAATTTTTACACATGGACAATCTTCACGTTTTCATACAAATAATTTTATATTTCGAGAATAAGATTTTTCTTATACGATTAAAAATCTGATAATTACTAAAATAATGGTATTTAAGATAACATTTAAAGAAATTCTCCCATCAGACCGTAATTAACTGAATTTAAATGTTGACGGTTTATTACAGCGAAAAAAGGCAGAGTTAATTCAAGCTCTTAAGCTACAAAACATTGATATTTTTACAATTATGAAAGCAAATCTTACAGAATAAATTTTCATGATTGATTTTTATGACATCTTATCTAATAGTTTATATCGTCTCAAAAAGTTCAGAAGAGTAGCAATGAGTATTATGAATGAAGTAAGAACGAGAGGTTGAAATTTGAAATCTGCAAGGAAATTGGAGACTCAGAACTTAAAAAATTATAATTAACTAAGACAAACGTCTAGAAGAAGTTTGCCATTTTGAAATATATGTTCTCTATATTCCACCTTACATTTCAACAAGTCTCTCTTATTTAAACTTTAACCAAGTAACAATTGTAATCGGTGAGGTTAATCCTCACTCTGGAAGATGAGGATATAAGATGGCAGGAAAAGAAGTTGAGAATTCTTATGTTCTTGTTCTCTCTCTGTATCTTCTTTATAACTCAAATAATCTTCTAACTGATATACACTATATTGGTAGTAGAAGCACTCCATATCATCTCTTCGTGTCTTCTCTTATTAGTTTCCATACAAAACTAAGAATTATTGCCTACAACACATTGGTTCGGGAAATAGGCAATTCGTTGCATCTATAAGTCCATCTCATTTTCAAAAATGTTATGTTGATAATAACGTCGCTTGTGCGAAAATGCAGGCTACCAATTTAAACTGAAAAAGTAAATATATTTTTCTCTTTAAGAATATTAGGAATTCTTTTAGAAAATGAAGGATTTATGAAAAAAACAGGTCACTATTTTCTTCTTATATGAAACTAACTTATAATTTTAAGACTTTATTCTTTTTGATATATTAGATACACATATTAAAGATATTCAAAAAATAATTTCAACCCTTACATTTATAGTTTTTCTTTACCATGTTTACTTAATTTCTTACTATTCGCTAACAGAATATTATGTTTTAAATTTATAAATTTTTAAGGCGATACTTTTTATCCGCCATATCCTTATTTAAATTCTGTGTGAAAATACTTTAGTTAATATTAGTGATAAAGTGTTTGTTAAAAAAGTGAGAAAGTTGCGTTCTTCAAACAGAAATTCCGCAATTTATGTTTACACAATTTGAAAAACATGTGAAAATGTTAGATATGTGTTTTAAAAGTAACATATCAAAGAATGTTTGATAATCTGTGAAATATATCACATACACTTTTTTCGGAATCAATCAAAGAACAGTGTGCACAAAAGAATTTGCTGTAATTAAAGAAAATGCAATAAGAAGAAAACTTACTTGTTTATTAAATAAACCATTATCAACAAAACACCTTTACAAATACTAGCAAAAAATAGTCCGGAATTCATTGCTTCAAAATTTATGCTAGGACACATATCCATTTTCAACGGAATACGCTCAGATAAAAGTGTGCTTATACAATCACCGGGCGTCCAGATTATGCTCACAATCAAAGTTTTATATTGCTTTTTATTATTATTATAACGGTACTCAATAACATATATACATACATTTATATATAATACACACACACAACTCATAATTGTCATATTTGTAGTTTTAATAAATAAAAAGCATTACAAGATTATATAATGTGTTTTAATATTTTATATAACTTATTTACAAATATTTCTCTGTAACAACAATAAGAAATCTTGAATTTATTACGTGATATTTGTTTCCTTTTAAAGTGTTATTTACAAGTACTTAATTTAACAAGTTCGCTGTCATTGAAAAAAGAAATATAAAACTGCATTCACTAAATGAACCATTCTTTTTAATGAAAAATATGCATTTCAGCAGCATGAAATTACATCTTCTTTTGAGAAATGGAAAGGATTGTTCTGCTTTAGACATTGGCTAAAGTCTTATACTTTCCATCTTTTGCTGAAGCTCGTGCGATAATTTTAACATTTGTCTTATGCTGGTAATAATTGGGACATGTGGTTTCAAAGAGTATCAAAAAAATTCATCTAACTCTTACAGGTATATATATATATATATATATATATATATATATATATATATATATATATATATATATATAAAATACTCATTTTCTTCAGATTTATTTCGTCCAAGAAAAAAATAAGAAAATGATTTTTGACGAGCGAGATGCAATAAAATTAAAGTCATAGATCCATAAATAGGAATAGATAATTTCATAATACAGATAAAAAATTGAACATTTTTATTTTCACATATGTATATATTTTGAAGTACCTTTATTTATACATTAACAACCTCTTGTCTCCCATAATTTAACTTAAAAACATTTAATGTTAAAACTATTTGTCAAGTTTTTCTTTATTCGTGCATTTGTTGTAGAAATTTTGTTTAATACACGAATTGCTTTCATGATATCAAATATCATTTTTTTTGTAAGCGGTACATTTATTACTGTGATAAACTATAATAAAATATTTTTTGAATAACATTACATAATACATTCGATATAATGTTTTGTAAAGTTGCTAGTTGAAAATGTTTTTAATCCAAAAGGAAATAATTTATAACTTGATTCTCTTTGAAATTGTAGATTTGAATAAAATATCAGAGAAAATTTAACAGTGAGATTTGTACTTTAATTATTAATTCCAATACGAAACATTTAAAAATTTTGAGTATTTGAAAGAATGTCATGAATTTTATGTTGATGATAACACGTGTACAAACGTTTATGCGAAAAATATATTTTCTAAGTAATCTAAAATATATTTTCTCTTCTATGAGAAATTCTTTAAAAGGAAAAATTATAGAAACAAGTCATTTCTTTCATCATCTAAGAAACTATGTCTGAATTTTAAGATTGTCTTTACGCTTACCATTTTATTAAAGTTATAAGAAATATTTCAACCTTTGAAATTTATCCTTTACATTACCTCGCATACTATATTGGCTAACACACAAAATATTATATTTGTTTTTAATTTAAATATTTATATTTGTTTTCTTAAGGATTATCTTTAATAAATTTTTATATATGTATGCTCTCTATAAAAACTTTAATTAATATAATATTGTTATCGTGATTCTTTAAAAAGTGAGAACCCATTGCTATGTTTTATAAAACTTATGAGTCACTCACACTCAGGTTTTAAAATTTACGTAAAGAGAAAAATGTTTGATAATCTTTTAGGCTTATCAAAAGAGTTTCTGTTAATTGATGAATCTCAAGGCAACAATAACAGTTGATATCATGTTTCTAAAAAATTATTCAAGAGCGAAATTGCACGCACCCAACAAAAAATCAGGAAAAAGAAGAAAACACAGTAATACATTGAGAGTACCTTAGAAAAAATCTAACTTCATAGAAAATAGCAACAACCTTTTAATAAGTATGATTAAAATTTTCACCGGGATAAATACAGCAAGAACTGTATAACTGAATACACCGGGCTGTTTGATTAAGAAAGCATATAAGATTTTATATTATTTTTTATTATAATAGTAATGGTAGTTAATAATATTTTAGAATATATTTTCCATCTTGCACGATGTAAGATAATTTTGTACATTTTATGTGGTTTTTTTAATAACTTAAACTGTTTTTAAATGCAGTGTATTTGGAAATCTTTCTTCCTAACCGCATGATACTAAAAATTAGATATATCTTCAATATATTTGTACGAACGCTAGATATATACGGTAACTTTTGAGATGTCATGAAACATTTTCAATAATATTGCATAAATTGAAGAAAATCGATTAAAATATTTATGTTTTATATTTTTGTGTTTATAATGTTTATCAAAAAGAGACGGCTTGAATTTATCTCCGAATTTTTCGTAATAAATTTTTTGTAAACCTCTTATATATAAAAATTATTTGTCAGTAGAACGTTTAGATTAGTATTTTCATTATTAAATCCAAGTTATACGGCGTAAAATCGCAAATATATTTTAAGATGTTATTCGAAATGATTTGTTAAAAAGCAACTAACTGTATACTGAAGTTCCTTTTTCAAATAATAATATTCTACCATAAGTATTTTCGAAAAAAATAATTTGGAAAGAAATTTCTAGTAAAAATTCTATTTATTTCTGGTTTTAATGCATAGTTTCTGATATCAACTTCAATACGATTTCTTTTTATCATGTTATTTGAAAACGTTTGGAACCAACAGAAATATAAGCACACATGAATTGTTTTAGGAAATATAAATTCGCGTTGGAAAATCCCGCTATAATTTTACAAACAAGCGAAGAAAAATTTTACGAAAAAAATGCGTATTTGCCTGGAAAAATCATAGAATTCTTTAAAATTATATATTGTTGAACATTCATTTGTCTATTATTTTTACTTTGCAAATGACTTAAAGGATAATTTAAAAAAAAAACTGTTTTATATTTAATGCATATCTTGTGATAAATTTGGCATATTCTCTCATGCAGCTATATAACTTGAAATATTTAATTTTACAAATATTACATATTTGTTGGATAGTCTCAAACGATGTTCACGTCCTCCAGTTTAAAATTTAAATGACCAAAAAATAAATAACATGACAAACCATTGTTATTCTCTTTACAACTTTATTATATACTTACACAATCCACTCTTATTGACGCCAACAGCAAATGCTACAAAAAGAATTTTTAGAAAAATTCTTTTTGTAGCATTTGCTGATATATGTAGCATAAATTGATGCAAAATTTCAAATAACAGTATAAAATATTTTCAATGTAATTTATATGGAAGACAGGAGTTATTAAATTAATATATTTTATACTAACAGTATAATGTTTATGCAGTTTATTTTGGTAATATTTTTAAATTTTCATTCAGTATGGATTTGAATCCTATTTCATTATTTTTCCAATTCGAAGTATACATTTTTAAATTAATATCGTAACCGCACATTTATTTAATAAACACATTTTATCGATTGTGACATTCATTTTTAACTAGAAAAAAGGGCGCAATGAAATAAGATATTCTGAGCTAAATTAAGAAACAATACAAAATTTCTGTTCGGAGTAAGGCTAAATATATACTTAAAACTTCCTTTTGTCACATTACCCGTATTTTGGAATTGGTAATTTCATAAAAATTCCTTTTGACAACTAATAGAAATAGTGTTAATAAAATCGTTTAGTGTTAATAACATCGAATCATTACATGATAGAATAATATGTTTTAATTGTTGAAAAGTACTTCCGTTGTAATTTATTTGAAAATATTTGTTTTAAGAACTATAAATGATCTGGAATTTTTATGACATGATATTTGTTTTCCTTTAAAGTGTTATTTGTAAACGTCAGATACCACACAAGCACAACGACTTGTTGTCGCAGTAAAAATTTATGTTATTTTGTATCCACAAAATTATAACACATTCATGCGAAATGGTCGTAGAAAATATCGGAAATAGTGCGTACGTGAAAGCGAAGACCTAGTGTCTATTTACCGTAAGTATGTTTCAATAAATTATCAAAATATACTGTGGGAATTATAAATTTCAAATATATTTAAAGCATAAAATATGTTTTCGATTTAAGATAATCTTGCGCCATTTTCGGGATAACCTTTAAAAATGCTTGTTTGATTCGGACACATAAATTTCTAGGAAGTTGTAATAGACAGAAAATTTTTTTTTGGCATAGCTTATGCTACTTTAAATTCAAATACATCATAAAATTAAACCATTCTATTGAAGCAAGAGTCAGAAATTTCTCAAAAACACAATCACTTTTAAAAAAGATTCTGCTTTTTATATAGCATTGTAGGTATATTTTGCCGAGCTTCGTGTGAGACAATTAACATTTGTTTATTTTTTGAGCCTTAGTAGCTTGGATTTACGACTTGAAAGTACGACTTAAGAGAAAAATAAGAA
Organism: Latrodectus elegans; assembly: GCA_030067965.1. Lineage (NCBI taxonomy): Eukaryota > Metazoa > Arthropoda > Arachnida > Araneae > Theridiidae > Latrodectus > Latrodectus elegans. The sequence continues at coordinate 56,206,749 of CM057820.1, forward strand.
AATGAATTTTGACTAGCGAGATGCAATACAATATGAAGTAATAGGTGCAAAAAAAGGATAGACTATTTCATAATTTAGTTAAAAAATTTATTTCTAATTTCTTATTTGCTTAATTATACGAAAAGTTTCGTTTAATACGCGAAATACATTGTTGAAATCAAATTTCTTTTTTTTGTAAGTGGTACATTTCATACCGTGGCGATTTATAGTAATATTTTCCTCGAATAACATTATAAAATATATACTATGTAGTTTTTTGTAAATTTGCTTTTAAATATATAATACTAGTTGTATATGTTTTGAACTGAAAATGGAGTAAAATAAAGTTTAACGAGAAATTTGTGATTCTGCGAATTTGTGTATTTTGACCCACAAAAACTTAAATACACATGCATTGGAATATTCCACTTCATTTTTGTAGTTTACTCTAGAAACATGAATGGGATCATTTTGACTAAAAAGCAATTTTGTTTCTAATTTTCTGTAAAAGTTACTCACAAAATTGAAAGAAATTTCTTGACTTTTCCCATTTTTATACTAATTACCAATCCATTAAAATATGATATGTTAAATACTCTTACCTAAGCATTGGACTAGGTCATTTTAACTACTTTACTAAATTTACAATTTATTGTTTCCTGGAATGGCAACAGATTTTTCGAGTCATCTTTTTATTTCCCAGATACTAAGAAGAACAATAATTCAAGGTTAGTAGTTGTTTTTGATAATATAAGAGCTGTTAAGAATTTTGTTTTAGTAGTAGTAGCCTGTATTGCAGACTCCTCCTTTCTCGTTATCATTTCTAACGAAATAAACACCCCTGGTTAACATATTCAAGGAATGTTTTTTCTCCGATATTTTTGTTTTGGCCTCTTGAATGGAATTTGGTGCAATATTATTGTAGCAAATGCAGTAGTCTAACGAGGGAATCTATGGTTCTTTATGACTGCACAAATGATTGTTCGCACTGCCTTGGAGATAGTTTAAGCGTACCAATCTATACAACTATTTCCACCTGATTAGAAATGCAAATAAAATAGATATTAGGTGAAAGAACTGGAAGAAACATGAGTAAATTAACATTTAGTGAGACCCTCGAATAACATGCGACAATTATGTTAAAATGAATCCGAAAACGAATAATGATGAAGAAAATGTTTTCAGCGATAAAGATGTTCTAAATAAAGAACATATTTACTCGGATGAAGATTTTGTATCCAAATTTTCTGTACTATATACTAGCTCTTCTGGAAAAAAAACATTTTGTAAATAACCTTAAAAACTTAAAATATTCAAATCCTGATGAAATGAAGTTTGAAACTTTTATTTCGAATGATAGAACGTGTTTGGAAAGCATAACTTCATGAAGTTGTGTGCGTGGAAGAAATGTTGAACATAAGGCTTTCAAAGAAACGAGTTGCCAAACCAATTATGCAAAGTGAAATATTGAAAATGGCAACCCAAATTGTTCATGAGGTTACTTATAGTTCCGCAAATTAATTGCTATTCATTTACTAGATTATTCTATGCTTTGTCATATCAAAAATTGTACAAAACTAGAAACTCGCCGGCTACTGAATAAATGAATGGTCAACAACTTTAGGCAAACTAAATTCTTTTATATCTATTTTGCATGATCGAGGTTTACACGGCATAAATAATCTAGAACTTGAAAATCTATCGACAGATAGTTCAGAGAAATTTTGAAATTTCTGCTATTCAACAAAACGCTACACGATCTGAATGCCTCTCTACAGATAAATCCTATTTCATTTCTTAATTTTGGTAGAAAATTATTGAAAATTCGATAGTTGCTATAAGCGAGGACCATATATAACTATTGATGAACAGCTGTTTCCGACTAAGGTCCAAGAAAATTTCACGCAAAAATGTCTCGAAATACTCCATTTTGAAGTTTGATAAAAACCTTTCGGAAATAAAGAAAGAAAAATAACTACAGATAATTTTTTAATTACACTAAATTTGTCAAAAATGTTTATAACGAAGAATACTAGTATATCCGAGAAGATGAAAGAAATCGTAAATAAGTACCTAAAATAATGAAAAAGTAAAGATGTCATAATGCGACACAATGTAAGTGGATCATGATGATATAACCTTGGCAGTTCATGAGGCAATAATCAATAAAAATGTCTGTTATTGAGATCCCTTCATCCAACAGTTGATATCGACAATAATCACCCAAAAAATCCTAAGAAGACATAATCATTTTATAACTAAGCCAACTTTGGTATGGACACTGCTGGCCAAATGTCTCTGAAAGATTTTGTGAAGACAGGATCAATGAAGTGCCCATTTCACGTATTCTACAATATTTTTGGTCTTGCAGTGATTAATGTTTTGAATTTTATTCTCCATTTTATATACTTATGCAAGCCAATCTTATTAACACCAAAAATAAAAATGCTTAGAAATCACTCCCCTCCCCGGCGTAAATTGTTGCAAGAATATAAATTACACGACCAGAATAATGAAGTATACACACATGCACATGTACCACTCTTTATAACATTTTAGAATAATTTTAATGGAAGAAATAAGTATGTGAATAAATAAATATTATGCTGATAATATTACTTTTTTAATTTTTTTTTACATTCTGTAGAGAGGAAATCTATATCAATAACTTTCAAATTAGAAATATATATTTTTAAATAAAAATCATAAAATTTTATTTAACTAACATATTAATAACCAATGACATTCATATTTAAAGATAAAATAATAGCGCGTATAATTGATATGTTATGGGGAAAAGTAAGAAATTCCTGTACTTAATATGTCTAAATTTGAATTTAAGACTTCATTTTGCCGCATTACGCGCATTATAAAGTTATTAATTCTATATATAAAAAATAAAAACATTTGATACAGCTGATAGTTCAGTGTTAGAAAATATAAAGCATTAAAAGACAGAATAACGTGTTTTCATAATTGAAAATTACTTGCAAATCAATTTGTTTGTAACTAATTGTGTATAGCAGCAATAAGAAACCTGCAATTTATGCCATGTGATACTTGTGTTAATTGAAAGTATCCTTTACAAATGTTTACATCCACAAGCACAAAGGTTCGCTGTCATGGAAAAAGAAATTTAATGCTGCATGCACAAAATTCTGCCACATTTAAGCAAAATGATCGTGATAAATTTCGGGAAAAGTGCATATGTGAAAGCAGAGAAGTAAAATTTATCTACTGTTTGTATTTTTACATATAGTATCAATATACTGAGTGATTTACAAATAAATACAAAAATATTTAAATTATAAAATGTTTTCGATTTAAACGCATCCTACCTTAATTACATGATACGCTTTACAAATGCTTGGTTTAGCCGGATATTTCCAGATAATTGTAATAGAAAGAAAAGCAAGTTGGCATAGCTTATAGTTCTTTAAAATTCAAATACTTCAAATATAGAAACCGTTCTGTTGAAATAGGAGTTGGATTTTTCTGAAAAACAAAATCACTTTTTCTTTCCTTTTTTTAAAAAAATATGGATTTTTGCACAATGAAATTACATCTTGTTCAAATAAATGGAAAGCTTTTACAACTGGGATCTGAGCTAAGAAGACATTAAGTAAAACTTATTTCATTTTTACAGTAAGTTATCCACATTCACTCCAAAATCATTTCTCCAAAGAAAAAAAAAATAAGAAAATGATTTTGAAACTGCCAAATACTACAGTATATCCATTATTATTATTATTTTCACAAAAGTTTTTATTTTTAAGAACTTTTATTTAATCAGTATAAATATATTTTCTTCTTTCCTTTATATCAATAAATTTTTAATGTTAGAATTATATTTCAAGTTTCTCATTATCTGCTCAATTATTTGAAAAATTTCGTTTAATACACGAAATGCATTCTTGAACTCAAATTCACTATTTTGTTAGAAGTACATTTCACAGACTGGCGAATAATAATATTTTTCACAAATAACATTATATATAATGTACTGTGTTAGTTTTTGCATAAATTTTTGAAAAGTTGTTTAAAATAATTTTCAACCCGAAATAAAGTAAATTAAGATTTGAGACTCTCAAAATTCGTATATTTTAATAAGCAATTGGAAATTTGAGCAATGCGATTTCCTCTTTAAAAAATATTTCCAAAATTTGTAGTAGATCGAAAATAGTTTCAAAATTTGTAATTATTTGGACGTGAATTTAACTTGGTATTAATGTCACCTGAAATGATATATGGGCTACAAATTTAAAATAAAAAATTCTAAAATAAAATTTCTCTTCTATAATACGAGGAATTTATATAAAAAAATAGAAAGTTTATAAAAACAAACAAGTCACCATTTTCATCTTCTATGAAATTGAGCCTAAATTTTAAGACTTTCTCTTGCGCGACAATTTGTTAAATACATTCTAAAAAAATCTATATAATAATAGTTTTAAATTTTATCCTTGACATTCATTCACGTACTATATTTTCTAAAGAGAAGATTATGTTTTAAATATTATATATATATATATATATATATATATATATATATATATATATATATATATATATATATATATATATATATATATATATATATATATATATATATATATATAGTGTGTGTGTTTTAAAAATGCTCTTTTCTATGTCTTTATGTGTGTGTGTGTATACGATATAAATACTTTAATTAATATTATATTGGCATTGTTATTTTTTAAAAGTGTGAACTTTACATTTTTCATTCAGATTTACCGGCATCCATTGCTACGCAATATAGAAAGTTGAGGCTCTCACATCACAGGTTCTTTAAGCATTTATAACGAAAAATGTGTTTGATAATCTTTTCGATTTATCACAGTATCTACTACGAAAGGAATCAAGGCAACATGTAATTAAAAAAATCTCATATATTTCAAGAAAAAAAAAATCAAGACCTAATTCCATCCACCTCACGAACAATCAGATAAACAAGAAATAGCAGTAGTAAAATGATAAGGCACACACACTACCAACAATATAACTTCATAAACACTTGCAATAAATTATTTGCTTTTAACATGTTTAAAGGGATAACTTGTGCGATATTTTCACTTGGAGAGCTTTTAAAAAAGATTATTTAATTATCACCGGTCTGTTTTATTCGAAACAATATTCAAAATATTACATTGACTTTTATTATAAGTATATCCATAGCTAACGATATATTAACAATTTTTTTATCTTTTAAAAAGTGGCTTAATTTTGTATATTTTATGTATTTTTTCATATTTTTATTATATTTAAAATCCATTTTATTGTTTGAAGATAATTTTTCCTAATCATATGAAATTAAAAATTAGATCAGGCGTAGCAAAATATTTGTAGTAACACTATTTACAATCGGTAACTTTGAGACGTCACTGAAACTTTTCAATAATATTGCATAAATTTGATGAAATAATCATGATCACTTAAATTTTTGTGTTTAAAACGTTTGCCAAAGAATTAACACACTGCTTGAATTTACTTCTCAATTTTCTTTAATTAAGAAAGTTTTGGCAACCCTACTAAAAATTACTTGACAAGAAATGTGAATGAAAATTTATTATTCCTCGAAGAGATAAGGTGTTTTTATAAGAATAAGAAAATAAATCACATATGATATAATATTAGAGATATTTCTTTTATGGAATCGATTACAAATGATTTGTTTGACAATACTTGGTTTCCAATTCTTCTTCTACCAATAATAATATTCTATTTTAATAATTTACATGATGAATATTTTTTTCAGAATTACAGTAGCAATTAACACATGACTTAAATTTTTCCATTTCATTTCTGTAATAAAGTAAATGTTGGTTGTCTTAGTAGGAACTATTTGACTGGAGTAATTTCAGAGCTGTTAAAATTTTGCATTACTCGATTGACCAAGGTGTTTTATTAACAATGAGTGAACTTAATCGTATGTTTCATTAACATAAGTATTAATTTTATGGTGTTATTTGTAAATAATTTTTATTCACCATGTATTTTCAAATAATAATATTCTACGAAAAATTTGCATAAATATTTTATATAGGAATTTCAATGTTATTTAAAATTTTATTTATTTTTTTAATGTAAGTCTGTGAAATGATCTTCCAAATCCATTCTTTTTAACGTTTCTTGCAAAAGTTTTGAGCAAAAGGAACATGAGCATACTTGCATTGAAGGAGGACGAAATGAAAATATCATTGGAAAACTCTTCTACAAATTTTGAACAAGTGAAAAGTTCTTGAAAAAAAAAATGGTTACTTGAAAGGAGAAACAATGATTTCATGTGAGCTATGCATTATTCAAGCATTACTCTATCTAGTGAAGTTTATAAATATATTAAGTAGAAATTTATATAATTAAAAACTCGCTTAGATTTAACTCAAATCTCATGTTAAATTTCGCCAAAATCTTTAAATTTTTAGACTAATGTGGTTTTATACATAAATTTCAGAGATTAAGTTAAAGCAAGAAAATGTTCTTTTAATTGTTTTAATATTTTTTAAACTATATATTATTATTAAGTTATATGCATAATTTTGAGTAGTACTTTATCCTGTGCACTTTAAAAGAATTAAAAAGCTATTTAACGAAAAAAAACCGTCTTGCATTTAATTGAAGTCTTGGGATAAATTTGAGATATTCTTTAAACTAGTTTTGAAAAACAATATTATATTTCTTTTTAAGATATATATATATATATATATATATATATATGTATATATATATATCACATCAGACAATAGTTAATTGGATATAAGTAAAACCGTTTGCTTTGCTTCATATGAAAGATGTGGATACGGTTTTTTTTAAATTTTTAAATCTAGGATCCCATGTTTGTCTTTCAAAAACTTTCTTATAGAACACATTAAGCAAAGTTAATTTTCAAGGTGTATTACATGACCGAACATCGCTTTTTAAAAATTAAACAGCAATAAAAATATATGGAAAAGATGGCAAGAAATTTGAATGATAAAAATTAAAAACTCAGATCCTGTTATCTTTTAACTTCATATTATATTTGAATTATTTGTAAATATTTCTCTAAGCAATCATGTGTACTCACGTATTTTCAAGGAATCCCTTTCAGAAAGTTTATTAGTATTCATACAAAATTAACGCGCAAAAATTCTACAAAATATTTCTATGTTGCGCGCAAATACTCGATGATCTATTATCTTACTTGTGATACCGTAAATATCTTTACGATGCTTGATTTGGGACGCAATAAAAAAATACAAATTTAAAGAAAAAAATGGTATTTATTATTGAATTCAAATCTACCTATAATTTTTGAAAACTTTTAAAATAATATTTAATACGGAATGAATGACAAAACAGATTCGTACAGAAACTTGAGAAATACCAATAGAAAGGGAAAAAATTGTACAGTTTAGTTTAAAGCTTGGATATTTGTAACAATGAAACCATGGGTAAAGCATGATTTTTATATTTTTCGTAGAGAGCCTTCACAATTTTGCCAAAAGAATCTGATATTTGGCATGATAAAATGATTGTTATTCTTACAGATAGTTGTTAAATAGATATATCCTATATCGTTTATCTGCTTCATGACAGTTACATAATACGAAGCTTTTTTTTTTACAATGTTTATATCAGGAGTTTATAAAGGAGTACAACGTCGTACTACCTTTAGTGGTGTAACCCAGGCAATGCTTATTGCGGAAGAGTGGTATACAGCTTCGGGTTGCAAACTCGTGGCTACACTAGAGGTGATGAGAAAGAAGAAGTAGAGTTGAATATATTGCAATGGAATGCGGACTGTTTACCACAGCCATAAAAAGCAGAGTTAATTCAAATTCTTAAACTACAAAACATTTATATCTTTACAATTATGGAGGCAAATCTTACAGAAACATTCATCAATTTTTATCGCATACCAGGTTATAATTTATATTTCCTTTAAAAGCTCTGAAGAGCAGCTAGGGCAATATTGATTGGAGTTAAGAACGAGATATTTAGATTTGAAATCTGCAAAGAAATGGGAGGCTCAGAAGATGAAAGATAATTAAGTAAGACTAAATCTGGAAGGAGTTTACCATTTTACAACATATGTTCTTTATATTCCATTGTAATTCCCCCAAATCTGTCTTGTTAAAACTTTACGCAAACATCTATGATAATCGTCTATTTCAATGCTCACTCTTTGGGGAAAGTATATGAGGTGGCAGGAAATAAAGTTGAAGAATTCTTGGGTTCTAGTTCATTGTATTTCATTTATAACCCGGTTGATCCTCCATTTTCTATACACAATAATGGTAGTAATAGCAGTCCAGGTCTTTTACTCGAATTTGTGTACTAAACAAAAAATTATTGGAGACACCGGTTCGAGACATAACCCTACCCCATGTTAGAAAATTCTTTAAATACTACTGCTTCTCATTTGAAAATTTTGGAAAGGCCGATTGGAAAAGATATCAAAAACTAACTAACAAAAACTTCCTGTAGAGAATTTCGATTCCAGATGTTACCTTAGTAAACTTATCCTTAAAATGAATAATGAAATCTTATGATGTGCAAAAGGTTTCATTTGTTTGGTTAAAGTTAAGAAATTCAAAAGAGGTCTGAGGATCTACGAGATCTAAAAGAAAAGCGTTATTACTTAAAAAAATGGGCTTTTCTTATCAAAAGACTAAATGATGCGACAAATTGGAGAAAACTAGTGTCAACTGTTAAAAATGCAATTCTGGAAGCAAAATCTTTTTATTGTTTTATATTGAATATAAATTATAAAACAGATAGGCTAAGAACTTAAAAAATTATGTACTTTACAAAATAAAAAAAAATCCTTGAATAGAAAAGAACCAATGAATTAAAGGGCCAGTTTTTTAATTACTGACAGAGATATAGCTAATGCCTTTGGTCAAACCTAAGCCGATATTCATAAGAAGGGAGAATACGCCATATCAGTGACCAATCAGTTGAAGAAATTTTGGAGCAAACGCTTAAGTCTAAATTAGACGACGTTGAGTTTAACTATAACCATCCTTAAAGTCTTTCACTTTTTCTGGAGACAGGATGCATCCCCTCTATCTGGAAGAGAGCTAAAATGATACCAATCTTGAAGAAAGATAAAAATGTGATGATAAAGTTTCCAACTAATTTCGCTGACAAGCATTATGGGAAAGATTATAGAAAAGCTTTTTAATTAACATACTAAATTAATACCTTGAAGAAAAAGGTCTGACAGCAACTCAAATGGCTGGTTTTCCAATAAACTGATTAACAGATGTCCAAGATACCCTTTTTTATCAAACAGTGAACTGTAAGCTTGATAGCATAAATATTCTTTCTGCCACCTATATTGATTTCAGAAATGAAAATGACTTAGTTTAGAGAGAAAGTCTATTGTAGAAATTCAATGATTTTGTTATTAATGGTAACATGTTTCATTGAGTGGGATTTTTCTTTTGCCAACGACTATGCAAGGTTAAATTTGGTGATAAGAGAGTTCTCAAGGTTCCTTAATCTCTGGAAAAGTTTAACACTAGGTTCACTTGGTAGCTGTGCTATGTTCAAAATATATGTTAAGTATTTGGTTTTTTTGCTTGAAGTCTGTATAGAATTATGCAGATGACTTGATTATATGGACACAAGCACCAAAAATGAATACAAAGTCACAAACACAAAGTAGGTTAAATAAGGTGTTGGAAGTCCTTTCATCTTTGTGTACACATAATAATTTGACCGTCGACATTGATAAAACTGCTGTTCAGTCCCTTTCGGTAAACCGCCAGTTCTTTTTGGCCTAATCTAGTTTATCTAGACAGCACAATAAAAGAACAAACGAATTTAAATATTTGGTGGTAATTTTTGACAATAAACTAAATTGGAAACCCTATATTGAGGCATTGTCCATATTTCTCTCTTTAGTAGGTTATATTTAAGCAATACCCCGTATTGAGGTTGAAAAAGATGTATATAATTTTTTCATCAAATCTCACAGTTTGTTGTTCTCTTGGAGTCAAATTTGTTGAAAGGTTTACTGAATTTGATCAAATATTTAAAGGGGCAGATTCCTGTCAATGCCCACGTAGCTTTCCTGTTTAATTTGAAGAAGCTTTATAGTGGTGAATTAAAAGTGACATACGTAAATATTCGGATTTCAAATCAGCTGACATTTTAAATCTATTTGGCATCACAGAGAAATATGTATACAATTTTTAAACATTTAACCTCTTACTAAGATTTATCGATTTAAAAATTTTACTTGAAAAGTGTATTAAATTACCATTATGTTTTTCCCTTTATGATAATTTTTGCATGAATTTGAACAGTGTAAACAAATTTACTCTAATATCACTTATGTATAATATTATGCTTTCTTACACAGTAATATAAGGTTAATTCTATAATTCCGACATGACATCTAAATAAATTTCTTTTTAATTTAATGCGATTGTTGAATACTCTCAAACGTTCATAAATCTAAATATAAATTTAATCATTTAAAATAAATACCAATACAAACTACTGTTGTTCAAGTTTAACAAATAACTATATATAAACTATTCATATTAACGCCAATATAAATGCTATAGAAATCACATTACATGGCCAAAATGCAATCGGACACGCACTCTAGTCTTTAAAATATAATAATTTTAATAGTAGTAAGAGGTATGATGACACCTAATTTTAAGCTAATAATATTTTCATTGTTTATTTTTATTAACTTTTCTATTTACATTCAGTTCAAATGAAGTCGATTTCAATATGCCTTCAATTTGAAATGTGTATGTTTAATCGGAAATTGTTCACAAATATATACTTAACACATTTAACAAGCTATGACATTCATATCTGAAGGAGAAAAAGAGCACAAAATTAGTAAGATATTCTAAAAAAAAAAGTATCAACATTTCGTATAAAAAAATTTCCTAAAATGAAGACTAAAATGATACTTATCGTTTTTTCCGCAAGTATGGAGTTGGAGATCTATTAAAGTACCATTTGACAATTGATAGTTTATTGCTAGTTAATATGGAACATTACAACATAGAAAAACGTGTTTTAATTGTTGAAAATTCTTTTAAATATAAGGTTTTTTATCAATAATTTGTATAACAATAATCAGAAACATAAAACTTATGATATGATACTTGTTTTCGTTTATAGTGTCATTTACAAATGTCTATACCAAGAAGCACAAAGATTGTGTTCCTTGAAAAAGGAAATATAAACCTGAATAAAGAAATTCAGCCATATTTATACAAAATGATCTCGGAAATTTCGGCAGGAGTGCGTATATGAAAGCAAATACCTTAAGGCCCTTTACTGTATGTATTTTTTCATAATGAATCAAAATATTATGTAATTTATGATTAAATACAAAAAACATTAAAGAATATATATATATTGTTTATCTAATAAAGTCTCATGTCAATTTTAGGACATCCTTTACAAATATTTGGTTGGATTAAACAGTCTGATGCGTAATCGTTAAGAATGTTGTGACGGAAAAAGAAACCAGTTGGAATAGCTAAGTACTCTAAAGTTATAATACTTGAAACACATGAAATAATCTGTTAATCAAGGATTGTATATATTTTTTAAATATAAATAATTTATTTTGGAAAAATCTGCATTTAAACACAATGAAACTATCTCTTCTAGAAATAACTGGAAAGCATTGTTCTGGCTTAGACATTATTTAATCGGATTATTAGATATCTTTTCCCGAAATTTACGTGAGACATTTATTTTTCTTTCGTTTTGAGATTTTTCAATTTTCATTATTGATGATTCTAAATATAATTTACTTATGATTGACAGTTCACAGTCTTCATTTATGTAAAAATTTAATTCGTCAATAATGAAAGTAAGAAAATATTTTGGGTTGGTTGGCTGGGTTTTGTGGCACAAACCTCAGATAAGGATAAGCTGCGCCCAAATAATTTTGGATTATGTAGTTGAAACGTATACATAAAGGAAAGAAACAAAAATAATCACTGACTATTTCATTACACACTTAAAAAATTTGAATATTGTGACTTTGACACATATATTTCTTTTTAAGAACTCTTCTGTTGTATCCGCTATATTTCTTTATATTATGCTATAAATGTTCAGACTTATTTTCCTGTTTTTCATTACTTGCGCAACTTTCTGTGATAGCTCGTTTAATACACAAACTGCATTCTTGATATCGGGCTTATTATTTTTGTAAGTGTTGCAATTCCTACTGTCGTCAACTACGATAATAGTTCGCATGTATAACATTATATAACTGATACTTTGTATTTTTTTCCTAAATTAACTTTTAAAAACGTATGACTAGTTAAAAGTATTCCAAAACAAAATTAAAATGATTTAAGATTAAAGGTACAATTGGAGGTTTTATCAATTTTTATTTTTCAAACAACAATTATTAAGATTACGAAAGATTAATGCTCCTTAAATAATGCTTCACATATATTGGATTCATGATTTGTGATTAAGCATTTTAATAATTTATGGTACATTTAAAATTTAATAGTTACCTCACTTATACAAACGTAATAACTACCACTTTAAACTGAAAAAATCTGAAACATATTTACCCTTAAATAATACATAGATATAAGTTTAAAATGAAAACAAACGAAGAATGCTCTTATGACTTTTTTATTTTTAATATAGAATTTTTTATAATACGATCATGGATCGTATTAAAGATATTTTACACAAATAATTTATACTCTTATAGTTAAATTTTTTTACGTCATATCCATTAATGTTTTACATTTGTTATAGAGTATTATATTTTAAATAGATAAAATTATTTATTTTTTAATGCATGCTCTTCTTCATGCCTTTGTATATACTTTATAAAAACTTTAATATTACATTGCAATGTGTTTGTTTGAAAATTGAGGACTTTTCATATTTAATTCTGATAGATTTTGCTAATTGCGTAACGAAAGACTGAGTATTTCACTCATGATTTAAAATTATTTGACACTCTTAAATAGAGCAAAAAATCTTGCTACGAAATCACACAAAGCAACAACATCTACACAACGTCGCTGTGAACTGATTGAAAACAATAAAGAGAAAGAAACTTATCGTAACACAGTTTTAAACAGTAGCAACAAATTGCTTAGAATTCATTGCTTTACAAACCACATCGGACACCAAAAATTTTTGTCGTAATAGCCTATGCACATATTAAAAATTTAAATTGATTTTCATTACAATTATAACGGTAGAGAATAATATATTAATATACATATTTGATCTCATGAAATGATGCTTAATTTTGTATATTTTATAGTTTTCTAAATTTTTTAAATATAATTTATTGTTTGTAGGTCATTATTCTTTTTTGAATGATACTGAAAATAAGACATGGCGTCATTAATTTGTAAGGATGAAATTTACATACAAAATCTTTTTGACATAGCCATAAATTTTCAATAGTGTTTCATACATTGTCGACCGTTGATGATGTATTTCTAATGTTTTGTAATTTTATGCTTGTAATGTTTGAAGCAAAATGAATGCATATTTAAATTAATCTCACCATTTCTATAATAAAGAAAACTTTGGACACCAAAATAAAAATTTTTTTCAGGAGATTGATTAGATGAGTGAAAACTGTGTATTGAAAATTAATTGGGTAGTGATTTCACCGGGAGAATCTCCGCGCTTGAAACAGTTTTAAATATTCTACCAATGAAAGAGATAATCCACAGGAGAATATCGTAACAATTAGTTTTTTTTTTTAAAAGTATATAGGTGCAAATTCAAAAAACAACACCTTTAAAGTCTTTGACTATTTCAGGAGAAAAGATGTACTCCTCCTTTGGGGAAGAGAGCTGCAAGCTGCAATCATACCAAACTTGAAGAAAGATAAAGATGTAAAGAAAAGTGAATGTTTCCAACCAATTTTACGCACAATCACTATGGAAAAGACTATGAAAATCTTTTAATTAGCAGATTAATTTGTTGCCTTGAAGAAAAAGGTCTCAAAGTGATTTACTGGCTGATTTTCCAAATAATGGATTTTAGTATTAATGATCAATATTTCTTTCCTTGGACGAAATCTTTACTTTGCCAACCACGATGCAAGGTTAACTTTGAGAATACGTTTTCTAGATCGTTTAATCTCTAGAAAAGGGCTGCTATTGGTAGCTGTGACACATTCAACATTAATATGAATGATTTGGTTTCTTGCTTGGAGTCTGAGGTTATAAAGTGCTTACATTTCGTAGATCACTAGATAACATGGCTAGAATAATTAAAAAATTTTATTAGGGTTGTTATTTTTCTGCCAGTATTTAAATTTATACATTCGACATCATTTGCTTTGCTTTATGTCTGTTATGTAAAATAATTTTCTTCGTTTGGAATACTTATATCTGGGTTTTTAGTTATCAAAACATTTAAAAACAATTTCTTCATCATTTACAGTATGCGGACTTTCTTTTCATCCAATAAACGTGATAAGTGATCCTGTACAGCGGAGAGATAGTGATTTTGGCAACCCTAGCACAAGGTGAGGAAAAGTTCTTTAATAAATGACATATTTCAATAGAACAATTGCAAAACCAATAATAATATATAAAACAGCTATTTTTTCAGACGTATTTTTCTTTGATGAACTATTTTTTGCATATAAGCTCGTTTCATTCTATATTCCTAATAATCATTAAATTAAAGGTAATAAACTTGAATCGAACAAGTTGTGTGTAATTTTTCGATAAAATTAGCTTGGAAAATGAGTGAAAAAGAAAACATTTCTTTCCATATTATAATATAAATCGGATAGATTTAAAATGATCTTTAATCATATTCTTGATGAATAGCACATTAAACTCATCTATTGTGTTATTCACTGTTGATGAATAGAAAATATACCATTCATCATTTCTTGTAAATCTGACGCATACGACAAATTAATGATACAAGTGATTTTGATTTGGAGCAAGTTAAGTTTTGATGGAAATTGGAGGTTATCAATCAGTGTTATTTTCAGCAAATAATTGATATTTTTGTAAATTAGTGATACCCTCCATTACGAAATGAAATAGGGATTAATAAAATTTTTACGATAATGCACAGTTTATTGTAATATGTAATTGTAAAGAATTGTACACCAAAAACCAATATATTTATAAAAAATGATTAATTAGATTTGTGGTTTAGCATAACAACATATAACAAATATTATAGTTAGTAAGTCGTTGGCAGTTTCGAAGAAAATCCATTGACTTTGATCAAGTGTTTAAAGATTTATTCCAGCACATGAATGTTCAGTTTTCAAATTAACATTGAGGGATTTTTATAGAGTTTAATCAAAAAATCTTACTTTAAATTTCGTCTTTGAAATTTGCTTTTATTTTAAAAAAATCCATTTAAGAGCAGAAATATGCAAATAATGTCAAATATTTAACTCAAGAATATAAAGCTCAACATTTTCTTCATCAGTGTATTAAATTTCTTTTTAAATTATTTTTTTGTTTTAAGCATTTTATTTTTTTAGAAAAATTTGCAGGATATAAATAAAAACTACTCAGATATTACACAAGAATTGTGTCAAGATTCTTTGCTCATTAATAGATGGTTAATTCTATAATGCTTGCCTGTCACATGAGTTTTATTTTTCCAATATTACATATTTGTTGGATAGTCACAAACGTTGATCATGTACCCCAGTTAAATATTTAAATCATATAAAAATAAAAATAACACTAAAAACTGCTGTATTTAGAATAACTTTATTATATATTTATCCAAACCAATCTCATTAACACTTACAACAAATGCTACGGGAATCATTTTTCTCATAAATTGTACAAACATTTATATAATATGACCAAGACGACATTATTCATACAAATCACACTTTAAAATACTTTTAGCACAATTTTAAATCAAGAAATAACTATGTAAATAAATGTACTTTATTCTAATATTATAAAATTTATTCAGTAACTTTTTGTTAATTTTTTATATTTTCATTCGGCAGACATGAAATATAGATCAATATGTTTCCAGTTCGAAATATCTGTTTTTAAATTAAAATCATAACCATTTATTTAACGAACACATTTAATGAACTATGAAATTCAAAGTTAAAGAAGAAAGGGGCACAATTCATTAAAGTATTCTGAGCAAAAATAAGAAATAATACAAAATTCCTGTGCGGAATATGCCTTAATATGAACGCTAAACTTTATTTTGCCATATTATCAGCAGTAGGGATTTAATAATCCTATAAAAGAAAACATTTAACACAACTGATAGTTTAATGTTACTAAATATGCGAAGCCTTACAAGATAGAATAACGTGTTTTAAAAGTTGAATATAACATCAACTATAAATTGTTTGCAAATATTTCTGTATAATATCAAAGAGAAATCTAAAATTTATGATATACTTGATTTCAAGTGTCACTTACAAACGTCTGTTTCAACAAGCACAAAGTACCGCTTTCATTGCCAAAAGAAATATAAAGCTGCATCCAGGAAATTGAGCCACATATATGCAAAATAATCTTGAAAAATATTGCCATGAGTGCATATGTGAAATCAAAGACATAGAGCTATTTACAGTTTCATAAAGTATCAATATACTTTGTAATTTACAATTAAATACAAAAATATTAAAAACACAAAATGTTTTCGGTTTAAGTAAATATTGCGTCAATTCTCGAACACCCTCTAAAGTACATGGTTGGGTAAAATACTCTGATACGTAAATTTTAAGATTATATTAATGTAAAAAAAAAAGGAGTAGGCATAGCTAAGTAACTTTAAATTAAAATACTTCAAATATAGAAACTCTTCTGTTGAAGCAAGAGTCAGATAGATATTTGTCAAAAATATAATCCCCTTTTTTTGGAAAAAAAGATTGAATTTCTGTACAGTGAAATTACATCTTGTTTGCATAAAAGGAAAGGATTGTTCTGCTTTGGACATTAGTTAAACGCACATACTATGTATCTTTTCCCAAACATCGTATGAGATCGTGCAACATCGTATAAGTTTGTACTACATCGTACAGCATCGTGTGAGTTATTTAACATTTGTTTCGTTTTTGGAGCTTTTGTAGCTGGGATTTGTAATATTATAACGAATTTGAATAAAACTTACTTCACATTTGTTGTATGTAACCCTCATTTTCTCCAAAATTATTTTGTGAAAGAAAACATAGAAAAATAACTTTTAAATAAGCAAATGAAACAGAATATCAAATAATGTATGCAAAAATAAGGACTAGACTATTTCATAACGCAGTTAAAAAATTTGAATATCGTTTTTTCTTATATGCATTCATTTTGAAAAACCTTTATTTACTCATTGATTAAATATTTTCTTCATTCTTTCATATCAATAAATTTTAATGTTAAGACTATCTTTCAAGTTTCGCATTGTTTGCACAATTATTTGAGAAAGTTCGTTTAATACACGAAATGAATTCTTGAAATCAAATTTCACTTTTTTGTAAATGGTACATTTCATACCATGATGAATAATATTTTTCCCGGATAATATTATATAATATATATTATGTAATGCTTTGTAAATTTGCTTAGAAATATATAATATTAATTTGTTTCCAACCCAAAATGAAGTGAATTATGTATTATTGAAAAATTTGAGGTTCTCAGAAATTGTATATTATAATGAACAGTTTGAATTTTTAACAATGAGATTTAGTCTTTAAATAGTATTTCGAATATCCGTGTTTCATTATTTGTAATTATATGAAAAAATTCCATGAATTTTATCTAAATATTAATATTACCTGTACAAAGTTATAAGCTACAAATTTAAAATAAAATACATGCATAATAGTTTTTCTCTTTGATAATTTGATAAATTCTTACAAAAATGGAAAATTTGTAAAAAGTAAGTTTGTAAGTTATCATTTTCATCTTCTATGAAACTAAGCCTTAATTTTAAGACTTTTTAATATTATATCAATTTATTAAAAATATTCTAAGAACAATTTATACTTTTAAATTTTATCCTTAACATCCATTCCCGTACTACATTTGCTAACAGAATATTATGTTTTAAATTTATATACAATTGTGTTTTTTTTAGGGATGCTTCTCTCCTTGTTTATATCTATTAAACAATTTACCATTGTCTTAACTCTATAAATAATTTGACGTTTATTATACTGCTATTATGATTCTTTTAAATGTGATATCTTCATATTTATTTTTTCTCCAGATTTATCGGAATTACTTTTCACATAATGCGCAAAACTAACCAGTGTTTCTCAGACAGATTTTGGAACATGCCTAATGAAAATTATTTGATAATCTTCATAAATTCACAAAAGCACCTTTTACTGAATCAATCACAGCAGTAATAATTCAGAGGAGTTTTTGTTACTCAAGAAAATTACTGAAAAAAAATTAATGCACTCTATCAACAAACAGGAAAATAGCTATTTGCAGAAAAAACTAAAACAGTACTGCCTAAAATCTATAATGTTATAAACAATAGCTACAAATTATCTGGAATTTAATGCTGTCAAAAGATTGATACTTATACTATATTTTTTATTATAATAAATAATAAAAAATTATTTAAAAAATTACTGGGCTGTCTTATCGACTCACATTTAAAATTTTATATGGATTTTTTTTGTAAATATAACAGTGGATAACAATATATTAACAAAGATTATTTTATCGCTTAAAATGTGGCTTAAGTTTGTACATTCATTTCAGAGAGTTTTTTTATATCATTTGAAATTAAGTATAATATTATTTGAAATCAAGTTCATTGTTTGGTGATCATTCCTTTTAATCACGTGATGAAAAAATTAGATATAGTGTCAATACATTTGTACTGAAGCAGTTTACATACAATAACTTGGAGATGTCATCATAAACTTTCAATAATATTGCAT
Organism: Latrodectus elegans; assembly: GCA_030067965.1. NCBI lineage: Eukaryota > Metazoa > Arthropoda > Arachnida > Araneae > Theridiidae > Latrodectus > Latrodectus elegans. Next base: position 56,225,623 of record CM057820.1, read on the forward strand.
ATATTGTAGACATTTGATGAAAGATTCCTAATATTTTAAATTTTTATGCTTATAGCTTTTAAATCAAATTTAACAGCTTGAATTTATTTCTCCATTACTATAAATAATATATATATCATACGATAGATATTTCTCTAATGGTACTATTTGTAATCAATTTTTGGATGATAACATGCGGTTTCGCGAAACCTCTTTATACCAATATAATAATATTCTACTTTAAAAACTTATTTAATAATTATTTTTTGTGAATAACAGAAGTAATTAACACATGACTTGAACTTTGCCATTCCATTTCCTTAATAAAGTTAGTATTGGTCGACTTACCAGAAAGTATACGACAGGAAGATATTTAGAGCTAGAAAAACTTAGCATTACTGGATAGAGCGAGGTGTTTTATTAAGAATGAGTCAACTTAATCGCATGTTTCAATTACATTAGTCTCACTTATATGGTGTTATTTGTAAATAATTTTTATTCACAATAGATTTTGCAAATGATACCAAAGATTAACCTAAATATTAGGCTGTTCGGAAAGTAATTTCGTTTTTCATAAAAATGAAAAACGTATAACGAATAAATATTGTATTGCATTGCATATTGTCCATTCGAGTTCAATAGCTCTTGCCATCTTTTTGGTAGTAGCATGATTTCACACTCATAAAGTGGTTGGTTTTTACTAGCAAAAAGCTGATCAAGGTGGAGAAACGAAATGACTTTCCGAACAACTCAATTTTTAGAGGAATTTAAATAGATAGTCAAACTTTTATTTATTTTAATTTATATGCATGCCTGAAATAATCTTCGACATTATTTCTTACTTATTATGGTACTTGCAAAATATTTGACCAAGAGGAACATAAGTACACCTGCACTAATGAGAAAATTCAAAACTATATTGAAAAGTCCATCTATACATTTTAAACAAGTGATGAAAAATTCTAGAAAAGAATGCTTATTTGAAAGTAGAATCAAATATTTCTTGTAAAGTATGTATTATGTTATATATTACTCCGCCGGCCAAGTTGTCTAGTGGTCAGCGTGCCTGACGACTGATAGGGAGGTCCTGGTTTCGAATCCCGGTTCAAGCATGGATATATTTTCTCTCTCTATCTTGTCTTTGTCCTTTCCTTGTGTGTGAATGGTTGCCTATCCTATAAACGGGTCCCTATGGCATATCTGTGCACTGAAGAAGTCGGACTCCACACCAAATAGGTTCAATTAGAAAAATGGTGCAGCGCACCCCAATTTGCCAGCCTAGCTGGCACACGTGAACAACATTACTCTATTTTGCGAAATTTACACACACAAATAAATTACAGACAAATTTAATTAAAATCTCTCTTAGATTTAACTCAAATCTCTTGTTAAATTTCGCAAAATCTTTAAATTTTTTGATTAATGTGGTCTATACATAAATTTCGGAAATAATGCAAGGGAAAAAATGTCTGTTAATGTAATTTAAAATCTATATTATTTTATACATTACACTATCCAATGCACTTTAAATTAATGTGCAATTAAATGAAAAAAAACTGTCTTGTATTTAATTGAAATATTGTGTTAAATTTGAGACACACTATATAAATTACACAGTTTTGTAAAACATGTGTGGAAGTGTATTTCTGTAATGAGAAATATTAAGTTTCTATAGCTTAATAATCTAAAGTTTAAAATTTTTGACACAGAAGCCATTCTAATATGACAAGAGTCTGATAACTTTCTAAGTCAATCTTCATCGTTTTATCAAAATAATTCTAAGTTTCAAGAACAAGCTTCTTTCTTATAAGATTATAAATCTGAAAATTATTAAAATAATAGTTTTTAAAAGATAAATGTTAATGAAAGTATCAGACAGTAATTAACTGAACTTAAGAAACATCTCGTTTGTTCCCTTCATATTAAATATGTAGATCCGGTTCATAATGTCTTTAATTTTCAAATTGAGGATCTGATTTTAAAACTATTAAGTCTTTAAAATACTTTCTAGGAACTCATATTAAGCAAAATTTATTTTCGAGGTGTATTACACGAGCGAATAATGCGTTTTAAAGGTTAAGCAGTATTAAAAATACAAGAAAAATCTTTTAAGAAATTTGAATGATAAAATTAATTATTCAGATTTTGTTGTAAACTTCATTTTTTTTAATTATTTGCAAATGTCTTTCTCAATAATCATGCATGCCGTAAATTTTTCAAGAAGTTCAAAACAGAGGCTAAGTTTTTCCACAGTTATGTAAAATTATCCAGTAAAACTTTTCCAAAGAAGCTTTATATAGAAACAAATATTCGGAGATTTATTATCTTATTTGTGATACCGCAAACCACTTTATCCTGCTTTATTTATAAAGCATTAAACAAATTTAAAGAAAAAACTGTATATTTTATTTAATTCAAAGTTTTCTTTAACTTTGAGATAACGTTTAAAATTACATTTTATAGGGGATGAATGACAAAACATGTTTATACATAAATATCAAGTGTATTAATTAGGAAGAAAAAAAAATTGTGCAGTTTAGTTTAAATTTTCGATACTTTTAACAATAAATTACTGATAAAAATTGATTTTTTATGTTTTCAAAGATATCCTTCACCATTTTGCCAAAAGAATTTGATATTTAACATATTGAAAATACCTATTTTTTAGGTAACTTGAAATGAATGTTATTCTTCAGATAGTTGTTACATAGATATATCCGACATCACTTGCTTTGCTTCATGACAATTATGTAGAACGAAGTACTTTATTTTGTTACAATGTTTACATCAGGAATTTGGAGAAAAATGTTGTATAACCTCTAGTGGTGTAACCCAGACAACGCTTTTTGCGGTAGAGTGGTATACATTTTCGGCTTGCAAACTCATGGCTGTACTAGAGATGATCGGAAATAAGTAGAGTTGAATACATTACAATGGAATTCTGTTGATTTATCGCAGATAAAGAAGGCGGAGTTAATTGAAACTCTTAAGCTACAAAACATTGATATATTTACAATTATGGAGGCAAATCTTACAGAAATACCCATCGATGTTTTAGGCATATTAAGTTAAAATTTATATTTTCTCAAAAAGTTCTGAAGAGTAGCAAATGGAATATTGATTGGAGTTAAGAACGGGATAGTGAAATTTGGAATCTGCAAGGAAATGGGAGTCTCAGAACATAAAAAATAACTCACTTAGATAAATGTCTGGAAGGAGTTTGCTATTTTACAATATATGCTCTCAATATTGCTACTCGCCCTTTAATATTTTTCACTTTACAGTTCACCAAGTCTGTCTTGTTTAAACTTTACCTAAGCAACTATTGTAATCGGTGACTTGAAGGCTCACTCTGGGAGATAAGAATATAAGGTGGCAGAGGAAAGTAAATTTAAGAACTCTTGGGTTCTTGTTCACTGTATCTCATTTATAACTCGAATGATCTTCCACATTAAATACATTGTAAAGAAGTAGCAGCACTCCAGGTCTTCTTTTCGTGTCTTCTGTTATAAGTTTTGTATACTAAATGAAGATTTATTGGATATCCCTGTTCGGGAAATAGGCAGCAAGTTGCACCTATAAGTCTACCTCTTTTCAGAAGATTCTTATATCACATCATTTCATTTTTGAAAGACCCGATAGCAAAAGTTATGAAAAACAAAAAATACTTCATGCAGGGAATTTCAATTTCAGAGGTCAAATTAGCAAACTTATCTCTAAAACCAATCATGATATCTTAACATGTGTCTTTGCATTCCTAGGGGTAAACTTAAGAATCTGAAATGTTTTTGGTCTGATTATCCAAGATATAAAAGAAAATCGTGATCACTTAAGACACAGGGCTGCTCTTACCAAATTAAAAAATGATAGTGCTATTTGGAGAACACAAGCGGCAACTTTTAAGAAGGTAATTTCTGAATAAACAGAAAATCTTTTGATTGTTTTTATATCGAATGTAAATTATAACACTGACTGCTTAGGAACTTATAAAAATATCTTATTTACAAAATAAAAATGCCATCCAATAGAAAGGATCCAATGAATTAAAGGAAAAGAGTTTTAATTTCTGACAGAGATATAGCTAATGGCTTTCGCCAATCCTACGTGGAAATTCAAAGGAAGTGAGCAAGCACTCGATCAGTGACCAAACACTTGAAAGAAGGTTAGAGAAAAACGATTAAAACAAAATGAGTGATATTGAGTTAAAGGATATTTTGAATATTCTTTTCAATTAACAAAAAATTAGCACAGTCTTAAGTAGTCCGGCAATGAGAAGGGTTTTATATGTGATTTTGAATTTTTCATACTACAATTGAAAATTTTCAGAAATATTAATGCTCTTTAAGTAAGTTTCCAATATCTAAGTTTCATAACCTTAAACTAAATGTTTGAATAAATGTCTCAAGATTTTTATCTTGATAGTAATGTCACTTGCACAAACACTTAAGCTACCACACATTTTTAACTGAAAAAAATCTGAAATATATATTTTCTCTTAAATAATGTAAGAAATTCTTTTAAAAAATGGAATATTTATGAAAACAAACAAGACATCATTTTTAACTTCTTTAAAACTAACTTATAATTTTAAGATTTTTTTATTGTTTATATATTTGTGATCCACGTATTTAAGACATTCTAAGAATATTCCTTCCTCTTATTTTCATATTTTTTTCTTTAACATCCATTCAGTTACTACATTTGCAAACAGAATATTTTTTTGAATTTATATTTTTATTTGTTAAGGTAAGCTCATATCCATGCCTTTATATGCTCACTATAAATAATTTATTTATATTATATTGCTACTGTGTTTGCTTGAAAATCGAGAAATTTGCGTGTTCTCCTTTAAGACACATCGTAACCCTTTGCTTCACACGTCTTAAAATTAACTTAATGAAGAATATTTGATAATCTATTAGTTATATCACAAAAACTGGCTACGAAATCAAAGGAACATTATCCACAAGAAGTTGATGTATAGCAAGAAAAAGCGGAAAGAAAATGTGTACTTGATTCAAAAGCTTTAAGTTCACAAAAAAAAGCACTACCAAATTCCTTGGAACTTTTTAAAATGTCACTCACAAACACAGCTAGAACTGTGTTTAAAGAATCGCTGACTGCCATATCGTGCTCACAATCAAAGTTTATATTGCTTTTTATTATAATTATAATGGTAGCTAATAATATATATATATATATATATATATATATATATATATATATATATATATATATATATATATATATATATATATATATATATTAATATATGCATAAATATATATATCATAAAAACACAGTTAAATAAATGATTTATCATTTCCAGTAAATTAGAGGCTTGAGGCAATTTATTGATATTTGAAATCTAAAATGGAGCAAGTTAAGTTTTGATGAAAATTTGAAGATCTAAAATAGTGTAATTTTTACAAATAATTGATAATTTTAAAAAGCACTGTAATATTTTCCATTACGAAACAAAAGAGAAGCTAATGAAGTATTTACATTTTTTATTGAAATACGTAACTAAAAGAAAGTATACATAAACCAATATACTTATAAAAATAATAAATAATATTTGTTTGAAAAAATGAAATAAATGGTTTAAATGATATAGTTTGATGGTTATTACTGGGCAATTTCGAGGAACAATTTATTTATTTTAATCAAGTGTTTCAAGGTACATTCCTGCAAACGCACGTTTACATTTGATGTCAACACTGACTGAATATTATAGTGTTGAATCAAAACAAATTACTCTAAAATTCTTCCCTCAAATCAGCTTATATTTTGAAAAATCTATCTATTTGAGTGTAGAAATATGCGTACAATGTAAAATATGTAACTAAGAACTATTGATTACAAAATTTTAAAAGTGTATTGACTTATTTTTGAGTTAACCACTTTAAATTTTTCTGTTTTCAGAAATGTTATGGATTTAAATATAATTTACTCAGATGTAACAGATCTAAAAGTTAATTCTATAATGCTCACATCTCAGATAAAAATTTTAATTTTACCAATTTCGCTTATTCGTTGGAAATGTGTTCCAACTAAAATTTTAAATCATTAAAAAATATCACAACCAAATATTCAGGCTAAAGCTTAACAAAGAATCATATGTAAACTAATATTATGAACCAAAACAACAAATGCTACCGAAATTAGATTTCTCAGTCATAATTTGTAGCAAACATTTACATAACATGACCAGGAGAACGACATTACCAAAAGTTACACATTAAAATATTTTTAGTAAAAATTTAAATGCAGAAATAAGTATATAAATAGATAATTTTTTTATGCTCAAAATATAATTTTTTCAGTTAATTTCTGTTAATTTTTTGTATTTACATTCAGTAGAGATGAAATTTATTTCAACATTCTTACAATTTGATATATATATATATATATATATATATATATATATATATATATATATATATATATATATATATATATATATATAATGCAAAATAATAAGCATTTATTTATTTAACACATTAATTAAGTAAATGATTGTTATTTTACATTTTATGAAATTCCTTTGCGGTGAATGTGATAAGATGAACGCAAAGCTTCCTTTCGCCACACTACACATAGTATGGATTCGGTTATCCTGTAAAAACGACATTTCACAACTAATAATTTAGTGTTTGCAAATATATACGAAGCATTACAAGATAAAAAAAACGTGTTTAAATAGTTGAAAATAACTTACAATATAATTTGTTTGCAAATGTTTATGCATAACATCAATAAGAAATATAGAATTTATGAAATACTTGATTTCTTTTAAAGTGTCATTTACAAATGTCTGTCCACAAACACAAAGGCTCAATGACATTCATAAAGAAAAATAAAGATGCATTTATGACATTGAGCCATATTTATGCGAAATATTTGGCAAATTTGGAAAATTTGTGCAATTGTGCTTATATAAAAGCAAATATCTAGTGGCAAATTACCGTATGCATTTTAGCATCAATTATAAATATAGTGTGTAATTTACATTGAAATACAAAATTTATTTGAAATATATAATATTTTTGTTTTAAATAAATATTGTGACATATTTATGGGTTACCATTTAAAAATATTTGAGTGGATAAAATAGTCCGATACGTAAATTTAAAGATCATCATAAGGCCTCTTTCACACTAGGCGACTTTTATCGTACGATAAAAAGTCGTTCGACATTTTATTGTGAGAAGTTATTAAAAAACCACACATTATATTGGTCCCCGATAAAATAGCATTTCTCAGTGGGGAATGCAGCAGTTTATTGTGTGCTTTTTTAATAACTTCTCACTATAAAATATCGAATGGCATTTTATCGTATGATAAAAATCATCTAGTGAGAAAGAGGCCTTATGGAAAGAAAAAGAAGTTGGTAAAGCTTAGTACTTTAATATTCAAATACTTCAAACATAGAAAACATTTTGTTGAAACAAGAGTTATACATTTCTCGAAAACATAATGCCTTATTTTGGAAAAAAAAATCTGTATTACAGATTTTTTTTTATTGACAATGAAATTATATCTTGGTCACTTTACCGTTAAGGCCACTTTACTTTTTTGCTTCAGACATTGGCTAACTAGATAGTACAGGTTTGTGTGAGATATTTAATAATTGTTTCGTTTAATAAACATTTATAACTGGGATCTGTGATTTCACAAAGAATTTAAATAAAACTTATCTAACTCTTACAGTATGTCATCCTCATTTTCTTCAAATTTATTTCGATTAAGAGAAATATCACAAAATGATTTCTGACTAGCGAAATACAATAAAATTTCAAGTCATAATCGATCCAAAAATAATGATTAACTTTCAAAAAACAGTTAAAAAAAATTGGATATTGTTATTATAGCATATGTATATATGTTGAAGTACTTTTTTTACTCCTTAATAAACTATTTTCTTCATTCATTTAACTTAAAAAATACTGAAGGTTAAAACTATTTGTCAAATTTTTATTCATTCATGCAAATGATTGAGAAAGTTCACTTAATGAATTGCTTGCATGAAATCAAATTAAATTTTTTTTGCAAGTGGTACATTTCACACTATGGTGAAGTATGATAAAATTATTAGCGGTTAACATAATATAATACCTACTATATATTTTATAGCAAATTTGCTAGTTAAACATGTTTTAAGCTAAAAGGAAGTTAAATTTGATGATAATTTTGAAACTCTCAGAATTCGTATATTTTAATACACTATTAGAAATTTTAACAATGATTTGTACTTTTAATAATTTTTCCAATTTCCAAGTTTCAAAAATTGTAATTATTTGAAAAAGTTATCATGAATTTTATTTAAATATCATGAATTTTATCCTTAACATTATCTCGTGTACAATATATATTGGCTAACAGGATATATTATATTTTAAATTTATATATACATACATACATATATATATATATATATATATATATATATATATATATATATATATATATATATATATATACATAAATACATATATATATATATATATATTTGTTTTTTTAGGCATACTCTCTTTAAATACTTCAATTTACATAACATTGCTATCGTGATTCTTTTAAAAGTGAGAACGTTAGTGCTGATATATCAGAACCCACATTGTTACGCATTTTATAAATCCTATGAGTCTCTCACATTGTGGTTTTAAAATTTATATAACGAAAAATATTTGATAATATTTTAAGTTTACCAAAAGCATCTGTTACCGAATGGATCAAGGCGACAATAAATAAGAGTTAATATCATACTTCAAAATCTAATTCAGGAGCAAAATTTAATGAATCCTACCAAATAATTAATAAAAGAAATTACATTATAAACAATCTTACTTCATTAACATTAGCATTTAATTTCACCGGGGAAATTGCAATTTAAAAACTGTATAAATGTTATCACCGGGCAGTCCATCTAAGATCATTTTAAAAATTTTAAATTAATTTTTATTATAAAGTTAATGGTAGTTAATAATATATTACGATATATTTATTTTATCTCGCATGATGTAATATTATTTTCTACATTTATGCGGATTTTTTAATATTTTGAATTTTTTTTAATGCAATTTATTACTTGGGGGTCATTATTCCTATTCGCATGATTCTAAAAATTGGATATGGTCTCAATATATTTTATACGAAACTATATATTACATACGATAACTTTGAATTGTCACAGTCAGGCAGATAACAAGAAGAGTCCCATTTCTATTCCTATTGGCTGTCAGGTTGTGCCTCTACTTCAGTCTAGAAAATCGGACACCCTACACGGAGTGCCAGGTGCTCCCTGGGAACCTTAATCTGGGAGCGCCAGCATTAAGAAGTTCTCCAGAACGTACGACCAGTGTCATATTTTTGAGAGACGAATGTTTACAAGGATAGGGCTTTCAAGCCTACAGTGATCTAATGTGTAGATCACTGTATCACAGTTCGGAATACAAATTTGAAATAACATAATTATTGGGATAGGATCAAGTGAAACAGAAAAATAAATGTTAACAGGCTCTAAATAAAATTAAGTAAGGATTGCTGAAATATTTACATAATTTACGAACAGAAATTGATTATAGTTAATGCAAAATTTAGAAGTTTATAGGAATAAAATATAAATACTTCTTTACATGTCTTGGAATTTAGATGCGTATTAAGTACTAGTAATTTTGGAAATAGAAAAACTGGTGATTAGTTTGTTTGTTTGTTACTTGAATTTAAGAATATAGTTAACTTTCGAGAACTGTTGACTCTGCTTCTGAGTTATAAGATTCTTCTTGGTGGACAGCCAAGTCTTTACACATTTGTAGTTCTTTTTTATGGAGGAAAGTAATTAGTTGTATTATTTTTTTTTTAACTGAACTTGTTCGTTGTGCAGAGTTTTAGGAACTGGTAGTTGGTTTGAATGTATGATTTTTAGATATTTAGATCTTTGGTTTAAGGACATTCTGTGATATGATACAGTAGTGTACCAATTTGGCCACAGATGCAAGATAGAGATCTGGATTTGTTCATTCTGTGGAAGTAGCTGGAGCAGGGCTTATGGTTCGTTAAGATACAATTTAAACAGGGATTGGAATATAGCATATCTGATGAAAATTTTGGTATTAGTTTTCTTGTATGGTTACCACACTTGCCGAGTTATTACATAGAGATTGCCAGCTTTGCTCTATATAATTTTTAATTTTTGATTTTAGACTGGCTTTGGACTACTTTAAAGGTGTCAACGGAAGAGTTGGATGGGTTACTGTTGTTTTGCCGTTTCGTTAGCTGTCTCATTCCTCGCGATTCCAGTGTGTGCTTTTAAACAAATTAGTTGTATGTTCCTATTCTGGTTGTGTAAATTTGAAACGGATCTTATTATTGTGGATTTGTGTAACGGGTTATTTAAAGCTAGTAGGGAAGACAAACTGTCTGTTCAAATTGTTACACTTTGTAATTTATGCTGGATCGAATAAAGCAGCGATTCTTTTATTGCCTAGGCTTCTGCCTGGAAGACTGAATTATATTTGTGTAGTTTTATGAGATATTGATGCAGTATATTGGAATCTTCAAAAACTACAAATGCTGCTCCTATTTGATTATCTAAATGAGACCCGTTGGTATAAATATTAAATCTTGTTGTTATCATGACTGGATTAAATTATGGTTTTGGCAGATTGAAAATTTTAGTTTGATGACTTCTGATAATTGGAAGTAATTCATCTTTATGGTTTGGATATTCATAGTTAGAAAAGAGCAGGGTAGTGTTGTCTTCAAGAGTTGCATCTTGGCTCAATTGTAAGATTTGTATCTTAACTGCAGTTGCTTTTAATGTTAGATATAGGGGTGGAAGTCCTAACAAGAAATTTGCGGCAGCTGTTGATGTTGTTTTGAATATCCTAGTTATTATTATTGTAAAGTGTCATTGCAGTGATGACATTTGAGTTTTCTTTCTTGAGATTAAGGGTAAAACTCAAGCTGAAGAACCATATGAAATTATTTTTTCTATTATGGTCCTATATATTATTTTTAGAAAATTTCTTTTTAATCCTCAAATATAACCAATCATTGAGCGTAAGTTTTGTGCGATGGGGAGAACTTTTGGCTTAAGTGATTTGATATGAGCGAGGAAATTTAGATTCTTATCTATTCGGACTTCTAGATAGGGCAATGCTTTTGTATGCTTTAGGTTTTTACCTAATAGGGTTAATTTTGGATTAGATCTTAAGGATTTATCATGTTTTCCGATTATCATAGCCTTGCTTTTTGGATGGAAATCTCTAATTTCAAACTTTCACACAGTTTGGAAAATATATCTAGAGATTGATTGCAGTTTTGTTTTAAATTTTTTTTGTTGAGTTATTAACAATAAAAAGCGTGTCGTTTGCGAAGGCTATTACTGTAGTGTGGTTCGGCCAATTATAATTGAGAATAGCATTGAAGTATAAATTCCACAGCAGAGGTCCACTTACAGAACCCTGAGGACATCCTCTTGACTTTTTATAGAACACTTGGCCTTCGTCATAAGGCGTGTAAAATTCATGGTTGCCTAGGAAGCTGATAAGTATTTTGACAATATTGGCTGGGGCTTGAAGGGTTGCAAGTGTTTTTTTTAATCCTGGCCACCACAGGGAATCAGAGGCCTGCGAGATGTCTAAGCTTAATAATGCTGAATAGAGGTTTTGGTCCTTGTTACGATTGATTAGAATTAGTGTTGATTTTAGGGCTTATTCACTATAAAACCAAACTGGTTTGAATGAATGATATTATTTATGAATACATCATGCTTTAGTCTGTTTAATATTAATCACTCTAAAATTTTTCCCAAGGCAGTAAGTAAACAGATTGATCTATAAGATGTTGCATTTCCTGGGTTTTTATTCTTTTTCAGAAAAAATATTACGTTACTTTGTTTGAAGTATTTGGGAAAGTATGTAAGTTTTAGGCATTTATTTAGATATTGCATGAGGAGATTTGGCGCCGTAAAGTAAAGTAATTTCAATATTTGATTGTCCAAGCCGTCCAATCCCGACACTTTAGAAATATTTAAGTGATTGATTGTATGTTCCATTTCAAAACGAGTGAAGAGAGGGTCTTCTGGTTCAGAAAATGAGAAATTGGAGTTTCTGATATTTGAATGCATTAGGGTGTCTGTGGTTGGATCATCGAATGGAAATGCAGATTGCAGGAGGCTTTGTAAAACAGATGGAGTATCTTGGTTTTGGGATTGCAATGTGTTCAGTGCTTAGAATTTTGTTGGATGAAAACGTTTATTCATGGCGAGTTTCTGTAGAATGCCGTATGGTTCAGTGTGTTCTTTGCAGAATTTTTTCCAGCTATTGAGTTTTGCTTTTAAAATTTCCTTTCTGGCCAAGCTTTGCTTATTTAAGTATTTAATTTCTTTCTTTCCTCTTCACAATTTTACTTGATTTTAGAAGTCTCCCAAGTGCTTTAGTCTTACTTTTGACACTTCTTAGGTTTTTATTCCACCAATTCAGTTTATTTATTTCTTTTGCTTGTCGAATTTTGAAGCTTTGTTCAGATGAATTCTGAAGCACCGATATTAGTTCGCTTGTTACTTTATCTAGATGTATTACAGTTTTGCAAGAATTTAGAAGTGGCTTTATTGGTTGAATATTGAAGTTTAGGCATTTTTTAAATTTTTGAATATAATTAATTGATTTATATCTTTTGTTGAAGAAGATGGTTTGCGATTTGTTGATTTCAGATTTGATGTAAGCGTGATCGCAGCATGACTCTTCATCGCTTACTGTCCAATTTTGAATCGAGTGATATGCTCGGTGATTGGTAAGAGTTAAGTCTGATCAGCCTTTGCCATTAGGTCCAATGAAGGTTGAATCTGAGGGTTGAACATTATTAAGAAAAAGTTGCTGCTTTGCTAGAAAGTTTTCTATAATTAGACCTCTATTATTGTTATTGGGATAACCCCAAAGCCTGTTTTGCAAATTAAAATCTTCAGAAATTAATCTGAAGATTTTAATTTCCTTTGAAAAGATTATATGAAAAGATTGGAGTGCTTTGATAAATATTTAAGATGTTATGGGGATTTTAAAATAAAAATTGCTATTAAAACTCATAGAAAAACACAAAATAATGTATTGCAAATAAAATTTTGAAAAATTATAAAAAATTAACTTTTTAACATACATTTATAATGTATAAATTTTTTAAATTGTTAGAATATCCACTCCAAATAAAATTAATTCTGAGTTGATAATTAGGGTCAAAGTTATCAATGCCTATTTAATAAAGAGGAAGAAAATTTTTTGAAAAAAAATGTTTTTTTTATTTTATTAAAATATTATAACTTCGCACCCAATCATCTTACCAACCTAATTTGCACCTCAAAATGCTCAGAATAAGTGTGCGGCATGAAACAAAATAACACCTGGGCACTTACCTTTTAATTTAGCCTCTCATGTTGATTAATATTGGGTCCATTGTACAAAAATGAAGAAATGTTTTTTTAATGTGTCCAATTAATATGGTTGATAAGCAGACGTTTTTCAGACGCACTATTACGAAATTTAAGCCGATTGAAGAATGAATAAATTAGCACAAATCAGTGAAAATTTTTTCCAGAATAATAAGGAATGACTTTTAAATTAACCACCGTATCTTTCACACACAGCTCCGTTGCTGGGGGTATTTGATCGGTTGCTTGGTGGTCCTTGTTAGAGGGAACGTCCCGCTTTACTGAGAAAAGCTGTTATATTTGCACTAAAATGCTTATATATCTCACAAAAATAATTCGAATTACGTCAAATTTTTACAGGATGTGCATAGTTTAGTAACACTCACAAAGGTATAGAAATTCTGCTGTGTCCAGTAATTTTTTGTGTTTTTAGAGGAAAAGTGCACGAGCGAGGGAAAAAGACATCCTTCTTCCTTGCGAGTTGGACTCAGCTCTCTTTGAGATCTCACAATACATTTTCAATAATATTGCATACATTAAAGACAATAGATTAAAATATTTATGATCTTTTATTTGTAAAAAATGCTGTGAACATCCAGTCTCACCGAAACATATTCTGGATTGCGTCGGGCTTTCTCGGGAGGATTTATCCTCAAATCCTTTGCTAGTCATTGACTTTCTAACTGTCAATAATTTAATGGTGTTGATGTAACAAATGTCATATCGTTAAAGAGGATAAGCCAATAACAACAACAACAATGATCTTTTATGTTTGTTTTTTATAACGTTTACCAAAAAATTAACACACAGCTGGAATTTACCTCCCCATTTTCTATAATAAAGGTAGTTTTGGCACCCATTCTTAAATATTTGCTAAGAGAATGTTTAAATTCATAAAAATGGGGGTACTATATGATTAACCAAAATGTTTGAATAAGAATATTAAACAAAATTCATATGATGTAATACCTTAGATAAACTGATTTGTGGTCTTATTTGCAAATGTTTTTTTTTTTTTTTTTTTTGAAAACAACTTGTTTCCAAAGCTTTTTTTCCAATAATAATATTCTAGCATAAAAATTTACAGAAAAAATATTTTTTAAGAATTACAGCTTAGAATTGAAATTTAATTTTATTTCTTTCTGGTTTAAATGCATAGTTTGAGATTATGTTCAATAGGATTACTTTTTATAGTTTTATTTGCAAACGTTTCGACGAACTTTAACGTAAGTAGACATGCATTGGAAAACTCCACTTTACTTTTCCAGCTTACTCTAGAACCAAGGATCCCCATCCTCGGTTCCCTCCCCATTTTGACCATAAAGCAATTTAGTTATCGATTTTCTTAAGAAGTTACTTACTAAAACGAAAGAAATTTCTTTACTTTTCCCATTTTTATACCAAAAACTGTCTGTTAAATTGTAATACTTTGAATACTTATACCTAAAGACTCGAACTGAGTCATTTTGAAAACATTACTAAATTTGCAATTCAATGTTATATGCAATGGGAAAAGCTTTTTCAGTACACTTTTTATTTCCCAGATGTAAGCAGAACAATAAATTAAGGTCAGTAGGTTGTTACTGATAATAGAGAAGCAGCTAAAACTTTTGTTTTAGTAGTAGTAGCCAGTGTTGCAGATCCTTCCCCTCTCGATATCATTCTTTATCGGAATAATGCCTCTGCTTAGCATATGCAAGGAATGTTTTCTCTCCCATGTTTTTGTCTTGGCCTATTGAATGGAATGTGGCGCAATATTACCATAGCAAATGCGGTAGCCTAACGAACCCTCCCACCCTGATTCATTATGACTGCGCAAAGGATTGTTTGCATTGACTTGGATAGTTTAATTGTACCAGCCTCTTCAACTATTGCCACCTCGTTTACAGATAGAACTAAAATTGATCTTAGGTGAAATTGGCTGGAAGAAGTATGCGTAAATTAACAGTTAGTAAGGCCCTTGAATACATGAGACAATTATGGGAAAAAGAATCCGAATATAAATAATGATGAAGAAATATTTTTCAGCGATGATGAATAATTTTCTCTAAATAAAGGGCATATTTCCTCTGATAAAAATATTGTATCTCAATTTTCTGTACAATGCACTAAACTTCTATTTACAAAAACATTGTGTAAATCACTTTAAAATGTTATCAGATTCAAATTCAGATGAAATGAAGTCGGAAACTTTTGTTTTGAATTATGGAGCGTATTTGGAAAGCGTTACCTCGGGAAGTTGTGTGCGTAGAAGAATTGTTGAACATAATGCTTTCAAAGAAAAGAGTGGCCAAACCAGTTATGCAAGGCGAAATATTTAAAATGGCCATCCAACTAGTTCATGGAGGCTACTTAAGCCTGCATGAACTAATTGCCAGTTATTTACTAGATGATATTATGCTATTGAGGTAGAATCTCGCCAGCAACTGGGAAAAATGAATGGTCATTGTAGACAAAATAGAGGCTCTTATATCATTTTTGTATGTGCTCGTAGTTTATATAGCGTAATATAAATATAGAGCTTAATAGTCTGTCGAGAGATAGTTCAGAAAAATTATAAAATTTCTGCTATTTAAAAAAAAAAAAAAAAAAAAAAAAAAAAAAAAACTACGTGATTTGAATGGATTGATACTGATAAATTCTGTTCCATTTCGGAAGTTTGGAAGAAAGTTATTGAAATTTCGATAACTTGCTATAAATGAGGAACGTATATAACTATTGATTAACAGCTGTTTCCGTCTGTCATTTCACCCAATACATATCAAGTAAACCACAAAAATTTGGTATCAAGTTTTGGCAAGCCCCTAATGTAGTAAGTAAATAATCAATGGTTTTCCATATTTGGATAAAGGTAAGGATTGTCCTGAAAATGTATCTGTATCCGAATAGTCTGTTTTGCGTAGAACCTTTCAGAAATAAAGAAAGAAATATCATACACATAATTTTTTCACTACATTAAATTTGTCAAAAATGGTTAAAACCCAGAACACTAATTTAACTGGGATAATGAAAAAAAAATCGGAAATAAGTGCCTGAAATTGTAAAAAAAGTAAAGATGCCATAATACCATACAATCTTACTGGAGCATGATGATGTAACTTTGACAGTTCATGAGGAAGAAATCTGTAAAAATATCTTATTATTGAGCTCCCCTCAACCCTCAGTTGATATTGATAATAATCACCCAAAAAAGAAAGCTCCCCAAAAATACATAAAATTCATCCAAAAAATATATATAAGAAGTTGCTTAAATTGTGTATGAACACTACAGGAAATGTTGAGAGGTAACGAGCGAAATATTTCTATCAAAATTGTCGATATATTTTACTTGCTGTATATTTTATTTGATAATTGTAATTATCATGTTATTTTTTATGACTTCGTTTAACAATTTTATATTAAAAATTATTAAATGTTGTTGCCTCATAATTACAGTATACTTTTAGCATAGCAACGCAGGCTTCTATTAATGGAAGCCAGTTTGAACCAGATCACTGTTTTATGCATACCGAAATTGCCTCGGTTCTAGTGTTAAGTGAGGAAATATTTTCAGAAAAGAATGATTATATGCCAGGAAAAATCATAAATGTCATTTAAACTATATCTTTTTTTGTATACCACCCTATCATTTGTACTTCACAATTAAATTAAAGAGAAATTTAATGAAAAATTCTCTTTTAGATTTATTTAAAATCTTGTGTTAAATTTCTGTAAAATCTTTATATTGGTTAAATAATACCTCCTCGTACATAAATTTCAGAAGTAAAGTAGAGAGAAGAAACAAGTTCTTATAGTTTAATTCTTAAAGGTTCAAAATTTTAGCATAATGCCAGTTCTGATAAAATCTCTCTTAATTTTTTAAGCTAATCTACATATTTTAATAAATTATCTTTTAACAGAAAAAAAATACTTGTTAAAAGATGTTTCACACGTTAGAACAATATTACATACTAAAAATGAAAATGTTACGCGTTTAATGTTAAGTATTATCAGAAATGGAAGCAAAATATTTAAAGAGATTGGAATAATAAAATTAAAAACACGCATTTTTTTTTTTGTTATGCAACAACTTTGAATTTCGTATAGCTATTTGTAAACTTAACTGCAAACAAAAATGCCTGCGTGCATTGGAAGAGCACCCTATGTGAAATGTAGCCAGTACTATACAAAATTGTAGTGGAAAATTCCTGCAAAGTGTCTTTTTATCCAAGCAAATAATTAGAGACCTTGCGTGTTATTCCATAAACAATTTTACCCTGCGTATTTTGAGATTCATTAATGGAATACAAATTTAAAGAAAAAATTATGTATTTTTATTAAAATCATGTCTTTCGTTAATTTTTGGAAAAACTTTAGAACAATTTTTGGTGACGAATGAACGATAATACTGTATAAATTTGAGATGTAGTAAAATAAAAAGAAAGATCTTTGTACAGATTAGTTTAAAGCTTCCATTCTTTTAATGAAAAAACTGCTAAGAAATAATTATTTTGATATCCTTTAAAGATGGCCTTCTTCGTTTTGACAATGAACTCTGACTTTTTAAAAGCTAAATTACTGTTTTCCAACTAACTCTAAGTGCTTTTCATTCCTCATATAGTAGTTAAAAGCAAACAGCCTTTTTATATACTTACGCAAACCAATCTTATTAACATAAAAATAAATGTATAGAAATCACATTTCTCTGGGATAAATTATAGAAAGAATTGGAATAACACGATTTGGATGACGACATTCTCACATCAAAACATTTTTAGAATAAATTTAATGGAATATAATTAAGTATGTAAATAAATGTATATTATGATTATAATATTATTTTTATTCAGTTCATTTTTGTTAATTTTTTATTTTAGTATTCCGTAGAGAGCAATTCTATATCAATAAGTTTTCAATTCGGAATATATATTTGTAAATGTAATTGTATATTTGTAAATGTAATGAATATATACATCGTAACTATCCATTTAACTAATACAGTTAATAACCCTTGACATTCATATTTAAAGAGAAAAAATAGCACTATTCATTAAGAATTTCTGAGGAAAAGTAATAAATAATACAAAATTCCTGTAAGGAATATGTCTAAATATGAACGTAACACTTTATTTCGCCCCATTACGAGCAATATAGAGTTATTAATCCTATAAAAAAACCATTTGATAACTGATAGTTTCGTGTTAGTATATATAAACCATTAAAAGAAGGACTAACATGTTTTAATATTTGAAAATTACATCCAATGTAGTTTGTTTGCAAATATATGTATATAGCAACAATAAGAAATCTGGAATTTATGACACATAATACTTGTTTTAAATTAAAGTGTCATTTACAAATGTTTACGTCCACAAACACAAATCCTCGCTGCATTGAAAAAAGAAATATAAAGCTTCATCCCCAAAATTGAGCCTTTTTGATGGAAAATGGTGTTAGAAAATTTTGGTAAATTGCATATGTAAAAGTTATTTTCCGTATACATTTTTTCATAAAAATATAATTTGTAATTTATGATAAAATACAAAAAGTATTTAAAATATAAAATGTTTTGGTTTAAGGGAATCTGGCGTGAATTAAATGACACACCCTGTAAAATACTTCGTTGATTAAATAGTCTGATATGTATGTTTCAAGATTACGGTAAGAGTGTAATATTTTTCAAAAATATATAAAGCCTTATTTTTGGAAAAAAAATCAGGAATTTATATCATGTTCACATTACGGGAAAGAATTGTTCTGCTTTAGAGATCAGCTAACGGGATAAACTAGATATCTTTTGACGAAATTCATGCGGGACACTTAACATTTGTTTCATTTTTTAAAACTTTTATAACTGGTATATGTGTGAATTTAAAACAATAGAGAAGTTATGAAAGAGAAAAGAGAGTATAAAAGAGTTTAAAAAGAACTTATTTAACTTTCATAGTATGCAATATCCATTTTCTTTAAAGTTATTTCGTCCTAAAGAAAATATGAAAAACGTTTTGGAATAGCCACATGCAACACAATTTCAAGTAATAAATACTATTTAAATATAGTTAAAAAAATTGAATATTTTTAATTTAAAGCACAAAATTTCACCAGTGCATGAAATTATATTTTTGTATTTTTTGCTTCAAATAATTTTTGCTTTAAGAAATTTACAAGATTTAAATATAAGTTACTTAGATATTGCACTTCAATAGTATCATGATTCTTTGGACAGAAGTGTATGGTTAATACTTGAATGCCTACATCTCACATGGAATTTTTAATTTTACCAATATTACGTATTTGTTGGATATATATATTATCAATCATTGAGCTAAAATATTAAATTGTTAAACAATAAAAATGACAAACGGCAGGGGTTATCTTAACAACCTTATTATACACATACGCAAACCAATTTAGTTAATACCCATATGAAATGTTAAAGAAATCCTTTTTCTTCGGCATAAATTAAAGCTAGAGTTAAAAGTACATGACCAGAATGACGGCATCGATAAATCACACTTTAAAATATTTTTAGTACAATTTTAATGGAAGAAATAAGTATGTTAATAAATATATTTTATGCCAATAATAAAATGTTTATTCAGTTAATGTTTATTAATTTTTTTATATTTTCATTTAGTAAAAAGGAAATTAATATCAATGTATTTCAATTTCGAAATGTGTATTTTTAAATTAAAAATCTTAACTATTTAACTGATATATTAAGTGAAGTATGACAAAATTATTTAAAAGGAAAAAATGCACAATTAATTAAGATATTCTGAGCAAAATAAAAATATTATAAAATTTTTTAACATAATATATCTTATTATTAACGAAACACTTTGTCACATTATACGGAGTTTGGAGTTGGTAATCCTAAAAAAAAAAGATTTGGCAACTGATAGTTTAGTTTTCGTAAACAAGAAGAATTAAGAGACAGAATAATGCGTTTAAAGTCATTAAAATTACTTAACATAAAATTTATTTTCACAAATATTTATGTATAACAACAATAAGATATCTAAATTTTAGGACACATAATACTTGTTTTAATTTAAAGTGTCATTTACAAATGTCTATGTTACAAAGGCTCGCTGTCATTGAAAAAGAAATATAAAGTTGCATTTGTGAAATTTAGCCACATTTATGAAAAATGGTCTTGTTAACTAAAAAGAGTGTTGCGCTTTCGATATTAGATAACCGGATATGCTAGGTATCTTTTGCTAAATTTCCTGAGAGGAATTTAAAATTTGATTCGTTTTTTTAGCTTTAATAACTGGGAACTGTCATATGTCAAAGACGTATAATAAAACTTATGTAACTCTTCAAGTTCTAACTTTCTCCATAATCTTCCAAGAGAAAATAAGAAAATGTTGTTTAAATAGCCAGATGCACCACAAATTCTAGTAATAGAACCAAAAATCATTATATATTATATTATATTATAATTAAAAAATTTCAATAATAATAAAATAAAGGTATAAGCGTTTATATATTTTGGTTTAAATGCATTGTCTGAGACGATGCTCAATAAGAATTCTTTTTATGATATTTTTGAAGATGTATCGAATAAGAATAAGAATAGCATAAACAAACATGCATTGAAGGAGGTAATTTAAAATTGCCTTAAAACGTTAAACTTAATTTTTACAAAAAAAAATAATTTTGCTAAAGCAAAGGTACATAATTACTATCATCACTTTTTTAACAAAATATTATTGAGATTTTACAGTACAAAATTACATTATAAAAATTACTTTTAAAATCATCTGACCAGGAAATCATTAAATTATGGTTTTTCAGATAATTGGCAATGAGGGTTTCGCATTAGATCTTAATTAACAGGTTGTAAGAAATTTATTCTTGCTGATCCATTGTTATATATAAGCAATTTTCAAAACCTCTGAGTCTCTCTCTCACACAGGAGTTAATGAAAAAAAAATCTTCTTGACAATTTATTAAACGTAAGACAAATACCAGCAACTGAAGCAATTAATTGAATTTTTCATATCAAGAAGACACAGAAAACATATATTTTTACCACCCCTCCATCATACAGTGAAATAAAATTAGAAGTTACGGAAATAAATTAACAGCAGCAACCTATTCTTACAAAAACTAGCAACAAATTTCATGGAATTCACCGCTTTTAAGATTAGGAAATTATATTTGCAACGGTGACTCAATTTCACCGGGAAAATCACCGGGCTGCCAAACCTTCCAAACATTCGTAGTTTTATATTGAGTTTTATTATAATTAAAAAGGTGGTTAACATATATAAATATATAGATAATGTTCATTTCTGTAAATTTTATATAGTTTTTTCATAAGTTTTAAAATATTTAAATTCAGTTTTTAATTTGGAGATGATTCTTTCTAAATATATTATAATACAAATTAGATATGGCGTCAATATATCATTATTGATACATAACTGTAAATTTTTGGTAACATTACATACATTGCAGCCGTTTCATGATATATTCAGGAATTTTTACATTTCTGTTTTTATAACGTATGGCTCCAAGTTTAATTCATGGATTGAATTCATCAATCTATTTCCATAATAAAGAATATTTGACAAGAGATTGGTTAGAAAATTGTGTAAGTATTACACGATAGGCAATGTTGTCTTAAGGATTAATGACAAAGTTGTCTTAAAATTATATTAGAATAAGCCTGCATTCAATTGTTTGTTATTGAGATAAAATGTGCGAGAAATAAGAGGGTTACTGTGAAATTTTTGAGATACTCGCAGACGAGAATTTACAAAATAAAAATAACGGTTTAATTTTAAAATAACATAGAAGACTTCTATGTTTTAACATAGAAGACGATTTTTTACTGACTTACTTAAACTGTTTTAGTTTAGAACACTTTTTAAACAGAAGAGAAAATGGAGTTGACGCAAGAACATTTTCGCGCTCTGATTTTCTAGGATTTTAAAGCAGGATAAAATCAAGAAGAATGCGTTCAACGGTTGCAATTAGCATTTGGTGATGAATCTCCAGCTCGTGCTACTATATTCAGATGGTTTAGAGAATTTAGAAGATGTCGCAATTTTCTTCAGGATGAAGAACACACAGGAAGGTCGCCGTCGGCAGTAATCCATGATAATGTGTCTGCCATACGAAAAGTGTTAATGGAAGATAATTGATATACCAATCAAATTGTACAGAAGGAACTTAACATGATCCGCAGCCACGCACAAAATCATTCATGAAGAATTACATATGAAAAAAGTAGATTGCCGTTGGGTTCCCCATAATCTACCTGAGCACATAAAAGAGGAGTGAGTCAGAATCAGTAAAGAAACACTTAAATTGCTAAATTATGGTGGCCACCGCATCATTTCTGAAATTGTAACAGGTGATGAAACGTACATACCGTTTTTTGACGTTCCAACACAACAAGAAAACAAAGTATGGGTCTTTAAATATGATACCACACCGACAATGGTGAAAATACAACGCGCACTGAAAAAAGTGATGTATGCCGATTTCTTTAGAAGTACGGGATTGGTCAAAGCCATCAAGTTAAAAGGACAGAAGACAGTAACACAAACTGGTATACTACTAAATGTCTTCCAGAAATTCTACGCGAACTGAATTTTAGGGGACTAATGCTTCACAATGGCAGTGTATCTTCAAATACAGCTGGATTAACAGTCGAGTTTCTTAAACAAAAACAAATTAAAGTAATCGAACATCCGCCGTATTCACCTGATGTGCGACTTTTGGTTATTCTTTAATCTAAAAAAGAACTTACGTTGGCGTCGTTATCATTCAGTAGAAGAGAATGATGTAGCTATAAATGTATTTTTTCATCTATTCCAAGAAATGAATGGCTTGAAGCATTTAATCTGTGGAAAATTCGTCTACAAAAGTGCATTGATGCTGGAGAAGACTACGTTGAACACACATAAAATTTTGTAAGTATAGCTTTAAAAGCCTAGTTGTATCTAAAACATTTCAGTGACCTTCCTATATCGTTACAAAATGAGCATATTTAAAAGTAATTTACAAAAATTTGGCTGCAGTTTAAACCACTTGAAGCTTTATTTTCCATTATATTTTTTATCAAAATTTATTTTATAATAATCAGTGAAATTCTGAGTTTTCTTTTATTTATTGTGTTGAATAAAATATTAATTTTTATTGAAAACCTTTCCTTGGATCATGAACAATTAATATATAAGTTTCTTATTTTTAAAGTATTTAAATTTTTATCTTTAATAATAATGGATTTTTTATTTAATTTTTAAAGTGAATCACATTTTTTTTCTATATTTATAATGTATAAATTTGAGCTTAAATTGTATTACACGATAAAAAAAGTAATACAACCATTTATAAATGAAAATCATTTTAATTTTATTGAGATATTGACTGTATAAAAGATTAAATTTATTAATGATATGAATTTTTTTTCTAATTTTTCATATTGCTTTTTTTTCGTATAATCTTATTATTTTCTTAGTAAGATAGAAGTCAGATTTCTTTAGATATTAATGAATTTTATGAATTAATGTTCTGTCTTATTCCTATTTTCCCTGTAAATTATTATTTTTTGATTGAAAAGATTTTTCTGGGAAACTACCAAAGTGATTGATACTCTGGAATATAATCTGAATTATCTTATTTTTAGTTGCAATTTGTTTACACTAGAATAATGATAAATAGCGATAGGACATTAAATATACATGACCAAAATGGTAAATTAGTGATAGATTAATGTAATATGAAAAAAATCTCTATTTTATTATAATCCTTGTAATATACAATTCAATTATTTGGATATTTTTTAGAGGGCAAAAAATTTTTTAAAATAAAATTCAGAGAGTTCTGGATTTACCATTTGTGTTTATCATGATATTATAAATTTTAGAATTTTAATGATCTAATTTGTAAAAACTTTATGTACACATTTTCTAACGAAAAATAAATTTCCAATCTATTTCAAGTTACTTAATACATTTGAGTTTGATTTTATGGTACAAGTTTTCTAAGAAAATTTACTTAAAGTTTGTAGATTTTGCAATTATTTAACGATTTTTCCGGTTAATAAACTTCAAAATGAAACACTCTTTCTTATGGAAATAAACAAATAAATTCCAATTCATTATAATTCATAAGCTAGTTTCAAATTTTAGTAATCTCTCGTAACATTTTTGCTTTTGAGTAGTTAATTACGCAAATTAGTAGTTACTGCATACTAAGTTATTTTTCATTTTCTTGATTTTCTATTACATTGCATTAACGGTTTTCTTAAATATTTTAAAAACAATTATTTATATGAATCAATGAAAATCAATTTATGGGAATAAAAGTTATCCGTAGAAAATGTATTGCTAAATTACCGAGAGATCAAGATTAATAATAATAGTTGCAATGATTTTGATTTTTATAATGAATGAATATGGTTTAAATATTTCCTCGATCGGAAATACATGATCCCTATATTATTAGTAATAAATACTTATAATTTAAGAATATGAATAGTCGAAAATGAATTTATTATTCATATTCTTAATAAGCAAAATTTGGTTCTTCTTTTCAGTTTCAGTAACTTTGATCTGTGACACACACACACACACACACACACACACACACACACACACACACACACACACACACACACACACACATACACACACATACACACACATACACACATATACACACATACACACACATACACACACACATACACACACATACACACACATACACACACATACACACACACATACACACACACATACACACACGCACATACACACACACATACACACACGCACACACACGCACACACACACACACACACTGTTTTTCATTATTTGCGCATTTCATTCAAGAAGCTCATTTAATACACTAACTGCATTTTTGATATCGGAATTCATATTTTTGCAAGCGGAGAACTGTAAAGTAAGTGGTCATATTTCCCACAATGGAAAACTTATAATGCTATTTCTCACGAATTACAGTATATAATATATACTATGTACTTTTTCCTAAGTTTACTTTTAATAATGTATTACAAGTTAAAAGTGTTTCAAAACCAAAATGAAAAATGAATAAAGATTTCTTGAACAATTGGAGGTTATACGAATTTGTATTTTTCAACTAACTATTGAAAAGTATTAGAAATATTATTGGTCTTTAAATAATGTTTCTTGTATACAAAATTCCTTATATGTAATTAAACGTTTGAATAAATATCAATAATATTGTCTTCATAGTAATGTCGCTTACACAATAATATGAGATCCTATTTTAAATTGAAGAATTCTGAAATATTTTTTTCTTAAATAATATGAGAAATTCTTTTAAGAAATGGAATATTTAAGAAACAAACAAATCATCATTTTCAACTTCTGTGACACTCTCATAATTTTTAGACGTTCTTTTTTATATAATACATTTGATTCACATATTAAAGACATTTTAAAATAATTTCTACTCTGTTATATTTTTTCTTTAACATGCATTCGATCACTACATTTCATAACACAGAATTATGTGTTTAAACTTTATTTATTAAAGAACGCAATTCTGAATGTCATTCTATACTCTGTATACGTGTTTTAATTACTATTCTTTTGTATAGTGTTTGTTTGAAAAATTAAAACTTTGCATTTTTTACATTCAGATATATTAGAATTTGTTGTTATATAATTTGCAAAATTTACGTAGCAATAGTAATTTGACAATCTCTTCGACATATTAGAAAAACTTATTACAGCATCAAACAAAGCAACAATTCTTCGGAGATGTTGTAAATCAAGGAAAAAAAATTAAGACGAAAATAAGATTTTTAGAAAAAATTCAAAAAGTACATGTAGTAACTTATTTTAAGATCACTAACTTAGAATTTATTGCTTTAAAAATTCCGCTTTAAAGTTAGTGATACAAGATTACACTAATAAAATCACTGGGTTACCAAGCCATCGCATTAGCAAAATTTTATATTCATTTTTATTATAATTATTATGGTAGTAAATAATTTATTGATATAAGTTCTTTATCTGATGAAATGATTCTTAATTTTATACACATTTTATAGTTTTTTCTTATTTTTACAATTTTTATTAAATCTATTTTATTGTTTCATTATCATTCTTCCTTATCACATGATACTAAAAATAAGATATGGCGTTAATATTTTTGGACGGACGTAATTTGCACACAATCGTGCACGTAATTTGCACGATTTGCAAAGTCGAAACAATTTTGCTAAAACAAACTTCTCATTAAAGTCTATCATTACTTTTTATTTTCAATAATTTTAGCAAAGTATATTTGAGTTTTTTAGAATAAAATTACATTAAAAGTTATCTCCATAGCAAATCAATAAATTATGGTTTTTCTGATAATTGACAACGGGCATTTTCCATTACACTATAATTAGCCAGATATAAAAAGTTATTCTTGCAGCTACCTTGTTACGCAATTTGTTTCAAAACCTATGATTCACTCACACAGGTTTTAGTAAACAAAACTTTGACAATTTATTAATTTTATGACAATTGCGAGCAAAGGAATCGATCAAAGCAACATTAGTGAATATTTCAAATAAAGAAAACACCAATATATTTTATTTGCTCTAGATACAGTTATATGAAACGATAAGTTATAGAAGAAGATCAGCAACAGTAATCTATTTTTGCTAAAGCGGCATGCAGATTTCTTAGAAATCGTTGGAATCATGACAATATCAGGAGTTTATTTCACCAGGAGAACCAAGCATTCAAAGTTTTTTATACCTATTTTTATTATAATTATAAGGGTGGTTAAAAATAATATATATATATATACATATATATAATATATATGTGTATATATATATTAAGTATAGAGATTAAGTAGAAATCAAAACAGAATAATTTAATATATTTAGCTTACTGAATTTGATTAATATTGACAAATAGAAAAATTCTTTACATAAAGTTAAATTTGAGATTAACAAAATTGAGAAAATAACAATTAGACATCTTCCGTAATCGTCTTCTATCAACGCTTTCATCTTTATTGTTTTCCAAATTCCTTCCCTCTCTCTCTCTCACGGCGAGGTCCCGCTCTGCCGAAGCTTAGCGCTGTTACGTCATGTTTCATCTGACTTGACTTTTTAAATATCTGTTTTTTGTAGCATTTGGTCCCAAATTTAATCCATGGATTGAAATCATCCGTCCATTTCCAGAATAAAGAATGCTTTGCCAACCTCACTAAAAAACTATTTGATAAAAGATTGATTAGATTAATGAAATTTGCGTATTACATGATAGGCCAAGTGTTCTTGAAGATTAACCACTGCATGAAATTACTTTTGCATTTTTCGCTTCAAATATTTTCTGTTTTCAGAATTTTTTTTTCAAAATTTAAATATAAGTTACTTAGATATTACACATCAATAGTATTATGAGTCCTAGCACAGTAATATATGCTCAATTCTATAATACCTGCATCTCACATAGAGTTTTTAATTTTACCAAAATTACATTGGATATTCTCAATAGTTGAGCTAAAAATTTAAATCCTCCAGCTATAAGTTTTAATCATGAAAAAATAAATATGACAAACTTCTGGAGTTATCTTAACAATTTTATTATACACTAACGCAAACCAAATTTATTAACACCAACAACAAATGTTAAAAAAATCATTTTTTCTCGTCATAAATTAAAGTAAGGATTTGTTGAAGTTATTGATAAAGAAAGGCTAAAACAAAAGGCAATTAAATACAAATAAAAAACCAAGATGCATATGAGCAAGAAACGTAAACATTATTATTATTATTATAACATTCTAAAGTTAAGATATAGAGTAAACAGGGGAGTTTCGTTGTCGCTTGCCTGATTCAAAATTCTGAAA
Source organism: Latrodectus elegans (assembly GCA_030067965.1). Taxonomy (NCBI): domain Eukaryota; kingdom Metazoa; phylum Arthropoda; class Arachnida; order Araneae; family Theridiidae; genus Latrodectus; species Latrodectus elegans. The sequence goes on from CM057820.1 coordinate 56,253,875, forward strand.
GTTAAGTTGTTACAGTACTTCCTCCACAAGCCACAACTTATTTAGATTTACGTTCACTAACAAGACTCTTAAATGAAAACAGTCTTAACAAGGTACACAGCTCTTTGAACCTAACTCTAGGCAATGATTTAGTCATGATATCTGCTAACTGCAAGCATATTCACTTGGAATATGCTTGATGAACAGTTCACCATCAATGAATTTTTCTCGCACAAAGTGATAACGGACATCAATGTGCTTGGACCGTTTATGGTATTCAGGATTCTTGGTGAGTTTCACAGCACTAGCATTATCCACCAGAAGAGAGGGAGTTTCGAGATTTGTTGTGTCACTGAGTAGATGCTTCAGCCAAATTAGTTCTTTAGCACTCTCACTCGCAGCAAAATATTTGGCCTCTGTAATTGGCTTCTATTGAAGATATTACCACACTCTTTTGCTTTTGGCTCATCCAAGAGAAAACCCCACATGAAAATTTAGAGACCGTTCCAGTTTTTGAGAGTTTTGCTTTTAAATCACCTATATAATCAGCATCGTTGAACATTTCAAGCTCATTGGAATGATACTTTGCTTGATGTAACAAGCCAAAATCTAAAGTTCCTCTTGGATATTTAAAGATTCATTTTACAGCACATGAATCTGAGGCCCTGGTATTTTCAAGATTTTCCGAAACGATGCTTATAGCATAGGTTAAATGAGGTCTTGTACAGTTGCAAGGTACATCAGACTGCCAACCGCTTGGTGATAAGGGACTTCTTTCCCTATCGGTTTGTTTTCTGCATCATCAAAAACAAAACTTTGGTCGCTTGGAGTTGATACTGGAGTGGCGGAGTCCATATGAAATTTTGAAAGAACTTTTTTCGAATAGGCACACTGATTCACAAAAATTGAACCATCATTCAATCTTGTTATCTTCATACCTAGAAACTGGTTCAATGAACCCCTTTGTGATCTGAAAAGAATGACTATATAAATTGACCCATAAACTCCTCCACTTCAACTTTATTTGTCCCAACAACAAGGAAATCATCTACATAAATAACAATAAGGAGTTTCTTTTCAGTTCTGTGTCTGACAAACAATTAGGGAAAAGCTATACTAACTTCCAGTTTCTGGTCTCCCATAAAATTCAATAAACACTGATTTCAGCATTGGGGTGCTTGTTTGAATTCATATAGACTTTCATGCAATTTACAGATTCCCCCACTATTATCATTAAAGCCTTCTGGTTGTGTCATGAACACTTCCTCCTTAAGGGTTCCATACAAGAATGCAGTCTTTACATCAAACTGCTGCAAGTGCAAATTTTCTTTTGTCACCACAGAAAGAACAGATCTCACAGTGTCATATTTTGCAACAGGGCTAATTGTTTCATCGTAATCAAACCCTGATTTTTGAGCATAACACTTGGCTACAAGACGAGCTTTGTATCGCTCCACAGTGCCATTTGGATTAAATTTCTTCCTCAGCACCCATCGACAATTGATAACTTTGGAACCTTTGGTTCTCTCAACAAGCTCACATTTTTCATTTTCATAAGGGGCTTTAATTTATTTTTTAATGGCTTCTAGCCACTTTCATTTGACGAAAGAGCTTCAGAATACATGGATGGATTTTCACTGTTTTCAAATTTTTCTATTGCAGATATGTTTGTCATCAGATATTCTCCACATTTCATCTATTCAGGGGAGCTTCAGTTCCTTCCAGATTTTCTAACAGGCTCTTGTTCTTCAGATGGATTACATTCTTCAATCAGAGTTTCTTTATACCTATTATATAAGTCTTCCTCCACCTCCACTGTCATAGGAGTGGTGCCCAAACTTTCTGGTTTGAAGTCAACATTTCGAGATTTTATGATTTTCTTCTGAGAGGTCAGATAAATCCTATAACCATCTTTCTTGTTTACATATCCGCAAAAATGACCATGAACACTCTTGTCTTCAAATTTATGTCTGAAGATTTTTGTTATAAATGCAAAGCATTCAATTCCAAACACTTTGAGGTGTACAAATTTAATTTTTGGCTCACCAGTTCAAAGCTCATGAGGACTTTTGCTTTCATCTGGAGATAAACCAGTGTGATTTAGCAGATACACTGCGGTGTCACATGCATTGGCCCAAAGTTATCGAGGCAATGCACTTGTCGCAAAGATAGACCGAGCCAGTGAAGCAATTGTTCGGTTTTCCCTCTCTGCTGTGCCATTTTTCTCTGGTGAGTATAGTACCTGAGATTTAGTGCTATACCTTTTTCAATTAGTATCTTTTCAACTTCACCACAGTCAAATTCTCCTCCTATATCACACCGGAAACTTTTCACAACATTGCCAAGAATAGTGGCTTCATTGAGAAACATATGTAGACAACAACTAACATCACTTTTATTTTTTAAAAAGAAGATTTTACGATATTTACTATAGTCATCTTTAAAGCAAACATAATATCTTGCACTACTAATGGAGCCCACAGAGAAAGGGCCATTAACATCAGCATTAATAACTTCACCAGTTTACATCTCTCTATAGGGACGCGACTTGAAGGGTTTCCGATGAGCTTTTCCAAGAGCACATCCATCGCAAAATTAACTTGACACTGCATGACATACATATATGCCAATAATAATTAGCAGTTTTCGAACATGCCGCTTATTTTGGTGACCAAGGCGTTTATGCCATAGCTGCAAAGATTCAGTCTCTGTAGCAATACTTATCTTAAGTGGACTAGCTGGGATAACAACCATCATCGACATAATGTATGTGCTATTTCTCCTGGATCCAATTGCAACAAGTTCGCCATTACGAAAAAATTCATCATACCTTTCAGTCAGTTTTACTTCAATTCCGTTTTTGGCTGCTTGTTGTACAGAGAAGAGATGACTATTCACATCAGGGTCCTTTCATGAAGTCTTTAACCATTTTTCACAGTTTTTTGCTTAAAACCAGGTACACGAGCTTCAAAGGCACCAAAATCCACAACAGCATTAGATTTAACGCGATGTTCAATTGTACACAATTTTTCAACAAAATTCTTGGTTGTTCGTTTATCAGTATCTAGAGACTCCTACACATTGCTGAATTCTTGGAATTCTGGACCCACAGTAAGCAATATTTTTCGTGTAATTCTTCAGGAATATTGCTTGATCTGATACGATTTATTTCACTAATGATATCTGTGTAGATTCTTTCAACTTAAGCTGCATGTGTTGCAACATCTTTATTAGGATCTCTAATGAATTGAAAAAATTGTGCATGAATAAATTAAGACACTGTATACTGCTTTGCTCAAAAACACTAATTAATTTGTCCCAAATGTCCTTCGCATTCAAATTAATCATTACTAAATCTGCTTCAGAAGTGCTCGACGTACTTGCAATAAGCACGGGCGCCTTAGCGTTATCACGTCGCCATTCTGTCACTTTCTGCAAGTGTTCATCCGCGTTAACATCACCGTTCACAGCGACAGGGAAATTTTTAGTTCCATCAATAATTGACATGAGATCATACTGCTTGAAGTGCATTTTCATTCGCCACTTCCACTTGCTCCAATTTTCCGCTACTTCTAATTTGTCAATTTGTACTTTAATATCCATGGCGTCTCGCGTGTTTTTAAATCTGCGTCAAATTCACGCAAATTTAAAAACACGCTGAGCCCATAACCTGCTGAGGTTATTGATAAATAAAGGCTATAAAACAAAAAGCAATAACGTTCACATAAAAGATCAAGATGCAAGCAACGTAAACATTATTATTATTATAACATACAAAATTTAAGATACAGAGTAAACAGGGGAGTTTAGTTGTCGCTTGTTTAATTCAAGATTCTGAAAGTTAAGTTGTAACAATAGAATTAAAATAACAAGACCAGGAAGACGACAATTACAAATCACACTTTAAATTATTTTAAGAATAATTTTAATGAAAGAAGTAATTATGTAAAAAATAAATATATTTTATGCCAATATTATAATTTTTATTCAGTTTAGGTTTATTAATTTTTTATATTTTCATTCAGTAGAGAGGAAATCTATATCAATATCTTTGCAATTTGAAATATATATTCTCAAGCTAAAATCATAACCATTTATTTAACTGATAATTAAACGATCTATGACATTCATATTTAAGAGGAAAATAGCGCAATAAATTGAGATATTATGTTCAAAATAAAAATAATACAAAATTTTTGTACATAATACATCTTTTTATAAGTGCAAAAAACTTCATTTTTTACATTATCCACAGTATGGATTTGGTAATCCTAAAAAAAAAAAGATTTGGTCACTGATAGTTTAGTTTTCTTTAATTAGAAGCATTAAAAGACAAAAGAATGTGTTTAAATTCATTAAAATTACTTAAGATAAAATTTATTTGCACAAATATTTATGTATAGCAACAAAAAGATATCTAAAATTTATGACATAACACTTGTTTTCCTTTAAAGTGACATTTGCAATTGTCTAAGTCAACAAGTAGAAAGGCTCGCTCTCATTTGAAAAAAGAAATATAAAGTTGCATACACGAAATTTTGCCACAATTACATAAAAATATCATTATGTATTGGAAAAGAGTGTTCTACTTTAGATATTAGCTAACCGAATATGCTAGGTATCTTTTGTCGAATTTCCTTTCAGGAATTTAAAATTTGGTTCTTTTTTTCAGCTTAAATAACTTTAACCTGTGATTTTAAAGACTTGGAATAAAACTTAAAACGTATCTAATCAGTAAAAAACATAATCCTCATTTTCTCAAAGATAACATCGTCGCAGATAAAAGAGGATAATGATTTTTGAATAGCCAGAATTCGAGAAACCATTTCCAAAACAATTTCGAGCAATAGATTCTTCAAAAAAAAAACAATAGACTACTTCAATAATCATGTAAAAATTAATATTGTTACTGTTGCTTTTAAAGAATCACTGAACTTCCTAACAGATACCATATTCAAAACTTTATATTGATGTTTAGTTTAAATATAAAATTAGATAAAAAAATATTTTGTTAATATATTATTATCTCTTAAAATATATATCTAAAAAATTAATGATGGATTATATGATCACTCAGTTATAAATATAAATATAGTTATTTTGACAGCTATATTTTTTTAACGAAATTTTATTTACCCACTAAAATGATATCTTTTTAACTTTGGGAATATTTTTCACGTTTTTCATTATTTGCAATTCTCATGAGAAATCTCATTTAATACACTAACTGCATTTTTGATACCGGAATTCATATTTTTGCTAGTGGTGAACTATAAGATAAGTGGTCATATCTCCAACAGTGGAGAACTATAATGCTATTTCCCATGAATAACATTGTATAAGATATACTATGTTATTCATGGGAAATATCATTATAGTTCTCCACTTTAACTAGTCCTCATTTTTACTTTTTCTATATTAAATTTTAATAATGCATGACTAGCTAAAAGTGTTTCAAAACCAAAATGAAAAATGAAATAAGATTTATTGAACAATTGGTGGTTATACGAATTTGTATTCTTTAAATATTAATTCATAAGTATTGGGTTTGAAGCTGCTGCTTGATATTGACATTTTGTTGTATTAATGCTCTTTAAATAATGTTTGCAGTATCCAAGATTCCTAGTATGTAATTAAACGTTTGAATAAATATCAATAATATTATCTTGATAGTAATGTCGCTTATACAACAATATAAGAGTTCCTTTTTTAAATTGAAAAAATCTGAAACATATATTGTCTTAAATAATATAAGAAATTCTTTTAAGAAAAGAGTATGAAAACAAACTAGTCCTCATTTTCAACTTGTATGACACTAACTCACAATATTAAGACATTCTTAGTTTTAATACTTTTGATCCACATATTAAAGATATTGTAAGAATAATTTCTACTCTTACTTTATATTTTTACTTTAACATCCAATCACTCACTACATTTGATAACACAGAATATCATACTTAAACTTTATTTATTTATGAAAGCATGCAATTTTGCATGTCATTATATATTCTGTATAAGTATTTGAATAAATATTATATTTCGATAGTGATTGTTTGAATAACTAAAACTTTGCATTTTCCACATTCTGATATATTGGAATCCTTTGTTATACACAATTCGCAAAATTTACTTAACAATTATTTGACAATCTCTTTGATATATCAGGAACACTTACTATGGAATAAAACAAATCAACAATCTTCGAGGAGATGTTGCAAATCAAGAAAAAGAGACTAACACAAAAATAAGAATCTGTAGATAGAAATGAAAAAGCACAAACAGTAACTTATTTTATGAACACTAGATACAAATCGCTTAGAAGTTATTGTTTTAAAAATTCCTCAAAACTTAAAGATAAAAAATTTTACTAATATAATCACCGGGGTGCCAAACCATCCACATATGCAACAATTTGTATTCATTTTTATGACAATTATTATGTTAGTTAATAATACATTGAAATAAGTGCCTTACCTGCTGAAATGATTCTTAATTTTATACACATTTTATAGGTTTTTTTTTCTTATTTTTACAGTTTTATTAAATATATTTTATTGTTTCAATATCATTCTTCTTTATCGCATGATATTGAAAATAGGATATTTCGTTTATATGTTTGAATGGACATAATTTGCATACAATATATTTGAGATGTAACCATTCATTTTCAATAATATTGTATACATAACATGCATTATTTCTTATGATTTATATTTTTACGCTTATAATGTTTACCCGAAAACTATACCAAGTGTCAATTAATCTCTCCATTGGTATAATGAACAAAATTTTGGTAAACGGAATAAAAATTATTTGTTAAGATATTAATTAGATTAGTGAAAACAGAGTATTGCACGATAGACATAGGTATTTTTATGAGATAAAAAACCTAAATCCCATATGATATAATATCATGGGCATTTGTTTTATTGATTTATTTACAAATAATTTGCGTAGTAACAACTAATATCCATAGTTTCTTTCACGAAATATAATATTCTACCATAAATTTTATACAATAAATATAATTTAAAAGAATTTCAATAATAATTAAAAAGCATATATTTAAACTTTTATATATTCTGGTTTAAATGCATAATCTTAAACGATGCTCATTTGGAATGTTTTTTATGATGTTTCTGCTGAAGTATCAAATAAGAGGAGTATAAGCACATACATTGAAGGAGGAGATTTTAAATCGCATTATATATATATATATATATATATATATATATATATATATATATATATATATATATATATATATATATATATATATATATATATATAAAATTCAGCTAAATTTTCATAAATAAATACAATTTTGCTAAAGAAAATGTCTCATAAATTTTAAAGTCTATCATCATTTTATTTTACACTATTTTAACAAAATATATTTGGTTTTAGCAAAGTAAAATTAATTATTAAAAATTATTTTTAGAATCATCTAACCAGGAAATCAAAAAACATTGTTTTATTTTTTATTTTATTATTATTATTATTGTCAATAAGGGGCTTGCATTAGACAGTAATTAACCGGATGTAAGAAACTTATTCTTGCAGATGCTTGGATACAGAATTTTTTTCAAAACCTATGAGTCTCTCTCTCACACAGGTTTTAGTAAATAAAACTGACGATTTATTAAATTTATGAGAAACGCCAGCAACGAAATCAAACAAAGCAACCTTAGTGAATAGTTCAAATAAAGATAACACCAACAAAATGCATTTTATTTGCGTTTCATGCAGTTAAATGAAACAAGAAGTTATAGGAATAAGACAACAGTTCCAATTTATTTTTACGAAAACTAGCAACAAACTACTTGCAGTTCGTTGCTTTTAACAAGATAAATATTGTGTTTTTGTTTTAATTTCAAGGAAAAAATCACATTGCTACCAAATCAGCCAACAATTCAAAGTTTTATATCTTTATTTACTATATAATTTTAGAGGTGGTTAATATATATATATATATATATATATATATATATATATATATATATATATATATATATATATATATATATATATATATATATATATATATATATATATATATATATATATATATGTATGTATATATATATATAATGTTCAATTTTGTAAATTTTACACAATTTTTCTTATATTTAAATTTTTTTAAAATCTAGTTTATTGGAGATCGTTCTTCGTAATTGCTTGATACTACAAATTAGATATTATGTCAATATATTTGGACGGACGCAATTTACATATAATATACATAAACAATAAAAATTATATATATTACAAAATTTTTTATAGGTAATCATACATATTTTTGCAATCATACACATTTATCTGACATTTCATTAAATATTCTTAACTTCTTAAATTTCTATTTTGATAAGGTTTGGCCCCAAATTTCATTGATGGATTGAATTCATCTGTCCATTTCCATAATAAAAAATGTTTTGCCAACCTCACCAAAAATATTTGACAAGAGATTAATTTGATTAATGAAAATTGTGTATTACACTATAGGCCAAATAGCCTGGAAGTTTAACCAGTGTGTGAAATTTTGCATTTTAAGCTTCAAGTAATTTCTGTTTTCAGGAATTTCCAGGATTTAATTATAAGTCTATCACATATTACTCGTGAATAGTATCATGATTCCTGGCACAGTCATATATGCTTAATTCTATAATGGTTGCCTTTCACGTAATATTTTTAGTTCAACTAATATTATTATGTTATTATTGTTATATATTCGCGCGCGCGCAAGCGTTGGTCATGTCTCCCGACTAAACATTTAAATCATTTAAAAAATAGCATGGTAAACTGCGGTAATTAGCAAATAAACTATTTTATATGCTTATGCAAACCAATCTTATTGACATCAGCAATAGATGCAACATAGAAATAATTTTTCTCCGGCATAAATTGTTGAAAAAAATTGAATAACACGATTTGGATGAAGACATTTGCAAACAAATCACACTTTAAAACATTTTGAGAGTAATTTCAATGGAAGAAATAAGTATGTCAATAAATATATATAAGTGTTATAATATAATTTTTTATAGCTTATTTTTGTTATTTTATTATTTTATATTCCGTAGAGAGGAATTCTATATCAATACTTTTCAAACAGGAATATGTATTTAGAAATGAAAATCATAACCATTAATTTAACTCACACAGTTAACCCCCTATAACGTTCATATTTAAAGAGAAAAAAATAGCCCAAACAATTAAGATATTCTGAGCAAATATAAGTAACAATAAAAAATTTCTGTAATGAATATGTCTAAATATGTACTCATGACTTCATTTTGCCACACTACACGCGTAATGGAGTTATTAATCCTGTAAAGAAATGTTTTGACTATTGCTAGTCTCATGTTTGTAAATATAAAGCACTACAAGAGAGAATAACGTGTTTTAGTATTTGAAGATTATTTCCAAGGTAATTTGTTTGCAAATATTTGTATATAACATCAATAAGAAATCTGGAATTTATGACATAATACTTGTTTTAATTTATAGCGTCATTTACAAATGTTTACATCCGCAAGTTCAAAGGCTCGCTGTTACTGAAAAAAGAAATATAAAGCTGCATCCACGAAATTCAGTCTTATTGATGCAAAATGGTGTTGGAAAACTTTGGTAAAATTTCATATTTTAAAGCAAATAGAAGTTATTTACTGTATATTTTTTTTCATAAAGTAACAATATATTTTGTAATTATGATAAAACTTAAAAAGTATTTAAAGTATAAAAAGTTTTGGGTTTGAGGGAAGTATGGGGGAATTATGAGATATCCTTGAGGGAATTATGGGATATCCTATAAGATAATTCGTTGAGAAAAATAATCTGATACGTATATTTCAAGATTATGGTAATGGAAAGAAAAGCAAATTGGTGTAGCTCAGTACTTTAAAATTCGAATACATCAAACACAGAAATCAATCTGATGAATTAAGAGTTGAATATAAAGCCCTTTTTTTTGCAAAAAATCAGGAATTTATTTTATGTTCACATTTCGAGTAAAGATTGTTCTGCTTTAGAAATTAGGTAACGGGATATACTAGGTATGTTTTGCGGAAATCTGTACGAGGCATTTATTATTTGTTTAGTTTTTTAAGCTGTTATATACCTGGAATATATGAGAGTTTAAAAGAAAAGAGAAGTTATGTAAGAGAAAAGAGTTTAAAAAAATTTATTTAACTCTCTATATATTAAATATTCATTTTATCCAAAATTATTTTGTCTAAGAGAAAATAAGAAAAGGATTTTGGAATAGCCATATGTAACACAATTTACAGTAATCAATACAAATATAATGATAGGCTGTTTAAAAAAACAGTTAAATTTAAATATTTAAATTTAAAGCACAAAATTTGATCATTGTATGAAAATACTTTTGCATTTTACCCTTCAAATATATATAATTTTTTTCAGAAACTTTCAAGATTTAAATATAACTTACTTAGACATTATACATTAATTGTATCATGATTCCTGGCACAGTAAAATATGGTTAATTCTATAAAGCATTCATCTCACATGGAATATTTAATTTTACCAATATTACATATTTGTTGGTCACATTCACAATCGTTGAGCTAAAAATTTAATTCCAGATAAAAATTTAAATCATTAAGAAATAAATACGAAAAACTGCTAGGGTTCTCTTAACAACCTTATTATACACTTACACAAACCAATTTTATTAACACCAACAATAATTGTTATAGAAATCATTTTCTTCGCATTATGGCGAATTGAAGCTACAATAAACTAACTTGACCAGGATGACGACATCTACAAATCACACTTTAAAATATTTTTATAATTTCAATGGAAGAAATAAATATGGAAATATATATTTTTTATTCCAATATCATAATATTTTTATTCAATTAATGTTTATTATTTTTTTATATTTTCATTCAGAAGAGAGGAAATCTTTATCAATTCATTTCTAATTCGATTTTTTTTTAAACTAAAATCATGACATTTTATTTAACTGATATATTAAACGAACTATGACATTCATAATTAGGAGGAAAAGGGCACAATTATTTAATATATGGATGTAAGAAACTTATTCTTGCTGATCCATTGTTACGCAAATTTTCAAAACCTGTGAGTCAATCACACAGAATTTAATGAAAAAAACTTTTTGACAATTTATTAAACGTATGACAAATACCAGCATTTGAAACAATCAATTGAATTTTTCATATCAAAAAGACACAGAAAACATGTATTTTTATCATCCCTACATCACACAGTTAAATAAAATAAGAAGTTACGGAAATAAATCAGCAGCAGCAATCTATTCTTATAAAAACTAGCAACAAATTTCTCAGAATTCATCGCTTTATAGGATAAGGAGTTCATACTTCTGACAGTGATTCAATTTCACCGGGAAAATCACCGGGCTGCCAAGTCTGTCAAACATTCGTAGTTTTATATTGAGTTTTATTATAATTATAATGGTGGTTAACATATATAAAGATATAGATAATATTCATTTTTGTAAACTTTATATAGTTTTTTCATACGTTTTAAAATATTTAAATCTAATTTTTTAATTTGGAGATCATTCTATCCAATTGTATGATAATACAAATTAGATATGGCGTGAATATATTTGGGTGAATGCAAATTTTATCTATAATATTTGATACAAAACAGTAAATTTTCGGTAACATTGCATACATTGCAGACGTTTCATGAAATATTCGGGATTTCTTACATTTCTGTTTTCATAACGCTTGGCTCCAAATTTAATTCATGTATTGAATTCATCTATCCATTTCCATAATAAAGAATATCTTGCCAGTCTCACTAAAAACTATTTGACAAGAGATTGATTAGAAAATTGTGTAAGTATTACACGATAGACAAAGTCGCCTTAAAGATTAATAATATAAGATGTTCAACAAACTTTTTGTTTTCTTATTAGAAATTAATTATATATTTAATGCAAAAACTTTAACACAAAAAAAATTTAAATGCTACTTTATGTAAGTCATGGAATTGAAATGTTAATTTCTGATATAAATACTATGCCTGAAATAAATTCTTCGAATATTTTCATATCATTATTTTCTTTTTGAGGCTCGTAATTATTTAAAATCAATTACTAACTTAATATTAAGCTTCGAATTTCAAAAAAAGTAATAAATTTAGCAAGTGATTATTTTTTTTCAATCCATTCATTTTCATTATTAATCCAATTAAATAAATTGCACCTAATGTTGACTAGAAAATAATTATGTGAATAATTCAAAGATATTATAAAAATGAAATTGACAACCATATATAATATGTGTAGTGTAAATATTATAATCGAAATCATTTTTTAAATTTGTATGCTAAATTTGTTTTAAAATACTCATTTATTTTCTGTTATTTTTTTGCTCATATTAAAGTTTCTAATTTTAATGTAAAATATTTATAACTTTCATCTTTATTTTGTGATATAATAAATATAAAAAATGTTGCAGATTTTTTTCTTATTGTAAATAAAATAATTATTTATATGTTTTGTTTTCCTTTGCAGTTTTGGCTAGCCCCTGCGATGAGAGATGTATTTGAGTAGACGTATTTTTTACTGCAACTATTTTTTTTTCTGATATATCGCTGGTTACACGGAAATTTAAGCAATATTAAAAAAAATTGGGGAAAATAGTGTGCTTGTTATAAGAGCTCTACAGAGTAAATAAAATTTTATTAGAATGTGCCTGCATTCAATTGCTTGCTATTGAGATAAAATATGCGAGAAATATATCGGTACAAAATGAGCATATTTTAAAAGTAGCTGACAAAAATTTTGCAACAGTGAAATGCTTTTGAAGCTTTATTTTCCATTATATTTTTTATCAACATTTATTTTATACTATCCAGTGAAATTCTGAGTTCTCTTTTATTTTTTGTGTTGAATAAAAGATTGATTTTTATTGAAAATCTCCTTTGGATCATGAACAATTAATATATAAGTTTCTTATTTTTAAAGTAGTTTAGTTTTTATCTTTTATAATAATGGATTTTTTTAATTTAATTTTTAAACTGATACTCATGTTTTTGTTTTCTACATTTATAAGGTTTAAATTTGAGCTTAAATTGAATTGCACGATAAAAAAAGTAATGCAGACATTTATAAATGAAAATCATTTTAATGTTATTGAGATATTGACCGAATAAAAGATTAAAATGATTAATGATAGGAATTTTTTTTCTAATTTTTCATATTGCTTTTTTTCGAATAATCTTATTATTTTCTTAGCAAGATAGATGTCAGATTTCTTTAGGCAGTAATGAATTTTATGAATTAATGCTCTATGTTGTTTTCATTTTTCCTTTAAATTATTATTTTCTGATCGAAAAGATTTTTCTGAGAAACTACCATAGTGATTGATATTCTGATATATAATCTGAATTATCTTATTTTTAGTTGCAATTTGTTTTTACACTTGAATAATGATAAATAGTGATAGGACATTAAATATACATGACCAAAATGGTAAAGTATTGATAGATTACTGTATATAACATGAAAAATATCTCTATTTTATTAGAATCCTTTTAATATAAAATTCAATTATTTGGATATTTCTTAGAAGGCAAAAATTTTTTTAAAAAAATTCAGAGAGTTCTGGATTTATCATTTGTGTTTATTATTATGATATTATAAATTTTTAGAATTTTAATGACATTTAAGATTTAAAAGCTTTCTGTACATTTATTTATAGCGAAAAATAATTCAAATTACTTACTACATTTGAGTTTTATTTTATGGTACAAGTTTTCTAAGAAACTTTACTGAAAGTCGATTGATTTTGCAATTATTTGACGATTTTTCCGGTTAATAGACTTCAAAATGAAACACTCTCTCTTATACAAATATAGAAATAAATTTTAATTTATTATGAACCATAATCTAGTTTCACATTTTAGTTATCACTCGTAAAATTTTTGCTTTTTGTAGTTAATTATGCAAATTAATAGTTATTGCCTAGTAAGTTATTTTTCATTTTCTTAATTTTCTATTACTTTGCATTAACGGTTTTTTTTAAATTTTTTAAAATAATTATTTATATGAATCAATGAAATTCAATTTATGTGAATGAAAATTATTCGTTGAAAATGTATTGCTAAATTATCGAGAAATCAAGATTAATAATAATAATTGCAATGATTTTGATTTTTATAATGAATGAATATGATTTGAATATTTTCTCGATTTAAAATATATGATAGATATATTAATAATAATTAATACTTTTAATTTAGGAATATGAATAAAATTATTTATTTTTTAAAAGTTTAAATTAATCCAAACGGCTATTGACAGGAATCGCTTAACTTATTAGTTTTGTTAATATTTCAGTTATGCGAAATCCTTTTAAAATAATCAATTGCGTCCTTAAAAATTATTAGTAAAGAAATTCTTTAATGAAATTTTATTTAGTGTAAAAATAATTTGTTTTTGCAAAAATTTTAACATCTTTACTAGTAACTTTCTCAAAAATTTCACATGAAGACATTTCCTTTCACTTTTTCAGGCTTAACGTATTTTATTTCATTAATCAAAGTTACATATTTTTATTTTATGCTTTCCATTCTCTGAAATTTATGGTCCTAAATGAGAGTATTTAAAGTTTACATTATTTGACAATACATTAAATTATTTACGAGTGGTATAAGAAACTTAAAAAAAATATTTGAATGTAATAACCACACAAATCTAATCTTTGCTTTGATTATTACATTTAAATAATAATAATAATAAGAGTCAGAAACTTCACACTAGTTTCAATTCAACATTTCATATTTTCATGAAAATTTCATTTAACATGAAACAATCAAAATATAATAAATAATATTTTACATTATTAAACTTTTAAAACACTTATCATAGAATATTTGATTGCGAACTATTCATAAAAATAAATTTATAAAAAAGTTTCAAGTTATAAATATTTAAATTGAAATAAATATGTTTTTTAAGATAAAAGAATAGAGGAGTAATATACAAGAAAATAAGCAATATCTTTTAAAATGATATTTCGAGATATTCCTTTTATTATAATTTTATGGTAAAAATTTCAAGAACCAAATAATTTTTAAATGTATCATGTTTTTATCCTCAGATATCCAGCATTACATAAAAATACAAATTTCAGGCCACGGTGAGTAAAAATGTTTCATATAGGAAAGGCAACTCACTCATTGTGTGACGTAAAAAACTTTAAACTACATATGTTAGCCAATTTTAAGTATAGAGAAGAGATTTAAATCAAAATAATTGAGTAAATATATGGTTTGTGAAAAATAAAATAAATATACTGAATTTTGTCTACTTTTTAATGAATTTAAATATTTTAATATTAATTTTATTAAAACTTTCACCGTTTACTAACTTATCAAAATATCACTCTATAATTTGTAAGTTGATTAAATATTTAGGGAATTTTATGCCTGTAGGTTATATTTAAAAAATAGATCATTCCCATTTTTATAGTTTGGTTCCCTACATTCATAAGCGTTTCATAGATAATTCCAAACATTGCACAAATTTCGGGACAATTATTTTAATAGTATATAAAGTTAACAAGAAATAATATTATGTCCTTTATTTTAGATATTAACTCCTGACAGTGTTCCACAAATTCTGGACAAAAATGGATATTAATATCTCATTACAAATTTTAAGCACATTTTTTTACATTTTAGCACATTTATATACACTATTTTAAACATAATTAAATGCAAATAATGAAGCAAAGTTAGGTCTAATGGTTGATAGGTGTCTAACACTATAAGGTAAGTGCTCCCAAACTGTTGGCACCTTGCATCGTTTCGCAATATTTATAACAGCAATGAGTAATTATATGATTCATTATTCAGATTTAATTATGATATACTACTTAAACAATTATACAAATAGTACAGGGCTTTCACTCTTTTTATTCATTTTTCCCCTTATTTTCTATATATATATATATATATATATATATATACAAATATTTTCTATATATGTATATATATATATATCTATATATATATATATATATATATATATATCCTTTTTTATATTAATATATATTTACACAAATTACAGTTAACTCAATAACAATTAATTTTCCAGATTCCGAAAGTGGAACCAGACAATAAATAAACATCTTGAATAAATTATTCCAAGTATACAGTAAAGCCAAGAGATGGCGCCACACATGTGACTTAATTGTAGATAATCTGTTGACACTTTTCCTTTGTTTACAAACTCGAATGCTTACAATTGCTATTCATTAGGACATCTTATTGTTTTTTCTTTTCCTTGAGCGTAGATTAGTATTCGTATAGTTAGAATGTAGTCTATTTCTGAGAACCGAATGTGGCTTATGTAAGTTAATTAATGATATGGTAGAAGTTTTAATTTTCAATTTTTTTGTACTTCAGTGTTGTTTGTATGATAAAGTTTATCATAGAACTTAAAAGCAAAGTCTTTGATACAACGGGAAAGCGTTAACATTCCCAGGTTTTTTCCGATAAGTTCATTTCTGAAAGAGTATTCCGATTTTGATATAAACATAAGTAACTTATATTTCTGCCCTTCGAATGTCTTCATGTTCGTGTCTGCTGCTTCACCCCAAACTGGAGAAGTATACGTAATAAATAATGAATCAAACCAAAAATTTTATGTTAATAAATCAACATATATGTTTAAAATATTAAATATATATACTGATTTATTAACATATAATTTTTGATGTTAATAAATTAGATTTATTTAAAATATAGAAAAATAAATTGGAAGTAATTTTATTAGAATAATCTATTATTTTATTCTCATTTGGGAAAAATCTATTTTCAGTTTGATTTTTTTTTACCTTAGATGTTTCAAATAGAGTTTTAAAAAGTGTAAATTATTTTGTCTCGTCTTGGAGAAAATTTTAAAAATGGTGATAATTCGGAAGACAATTATGAAAAATTCTGCTTTTGTTCAGTTTTATATTTTTGCTTGTATTTTTCCCCAAAATAATAACAGAAATTTATCATACGCAATCGTATCAGAAAAGAATGAAATAAATAAAAAATTTTAAAATACGATATTAAACTTTTGTTATTCATTTTACTAGAAGAACTACATTTGATAAAACTAGATAAAATGTTCGAAAGATTCATTAGTAAATTGAAATCGACTTGTATCATAGAAGAAAAGAGAATAATTTGCTGACCAAATAATAATTTATATTTTTAAAAATAATCTATTTTGAAAGTACTGAAAACTCATTTGAATTTTTCTATGAAATTAAAGAATTCCCTTTGTTGCAATATAATTTTATTGTAAGGAATTGCATAAGATAAATATTCTTTAAATGAAATAACTAGCGAGAGAGAAAACTTATTTAATAAATTAAAGAATAAAAACTGTCTAGAACATATATTTCGCAATATTTAAATCATTTTTAAGCGAAAATTATTCAAAATCTAGTTTACTATTTAAGAAGAAAAGTTTTATTTACTCTTGAAAATATGATTTCATTGCTAAACATACTAAATTTTTTCAAAACATTTACATAAGAATGAATGTTTATTTTAACGATGGATAGTTTCATAACTCTATTATTAAATTAATAGAAAAAATAATAGAAAATTAAATTAATAGAAAATTACTATGCTCTAAATCAGTTTAAATAACTGTGATAAAACACCTAATTAAAATATAGACAAAACAGCCGAAAACCAAAACTTAATTTGAAACAAAAGAAGGAAATGCTTTTCTTAAGAGATAATTGATACTCAAAGAAATTAGGGAATCATCTAAATGTTGCTATATAATGAGCTGTATTGGAATTTGAAAGACAAAAACTAATATTTTTGAATTTGTCACCTTGAGAAATATGTATTTTGAAAAATCTTCTCTTTTCAATCACTAAGAGGAGTAACGTCTCCTAAAATTGTTCAGCAACACGTGAAATCAAACCCATAACATTGTACTTCAAAGCATGTGATAAACTATATTGAATTTTCACGCAACATGCTAATAATTTATAAGGCTATGAGACATGAAATGACATTTGAACAATGACTACTTCTTATTTTAAAAGTTACAAAATTATTTTACAAGATAGACTGTGTCCGTGTACACTTATCTTAAATAGTGAATCTAGATCTCTGAAACACATAATTCAGCAGACGTAGATGCAGAAACAAAAATGTGTGTTTTCTTTTCTCTAACATTGGTTGGAATCGAATTCAAGATTACATTCAATAATTAGATGAAGATGAGTACTTACCGAAAGACCGTGCTCATTTGCTTCTAGTGAATTGTGGCGAGGACAGAAAAATACTGCTGTAACTCATTTACGTCCACATCTTGTCTTTTGCGAGTACATTTTGTAGATAATATGAGTATTCAGCGTTGCAAGTGCAGAAACTCCGAAAGTATTCCGTTGCCCGCTTTAACAGATATTTCTAATTCGCAAGTAGAGAGTGGGTAAGTTCAAATCAGCATAATTTCCTTTCAAAACGGGTTCCTGCCTCTAGACCATAGTTAATGCTTCTACATTTTTACTTTGTTTAGGACAATAAAATATAAAGTTTTCACGTTGTTCGTTTCTGAGAAAAAAGTACAAGAAGTACAAGTTTTATACATTACCCAGAAAAGAAACGTATTTCAAAACATGCGAATTGAAAATTAAATCAATAAAAACTAATATATTCATAGAATTTTGTTATATTTTTTGCATGAGAACTAGTTTGAAATTAGGCATAAAGTTTTAAGTGAATTCAGGATCACTACAACCACACGACTTTTAATAACAATCCAATTTATAAATTTTAGAACAGAACCGAAAGATAAATTTTTAATAATTAAATCGAATTTATTTAATAAAAAAGTTCAGATTTCCGTTATAAGATGATTAAAGGAATTGCACAAAACAAGTATTAGAAACAGCTCAAGTGCTTGCACTTTCTCAAGTGCTTGCACTTGCTTTTGAGACATTTAGTAATTATCACAATAGATTTTTTATGTTAGCTTCAATGCTGGAAAAGGTAAATGGAACATGATATATATAATTTCGCTTAAGAATAGTTTTATTAAAACTAATTGTTTTTCAAAAAGTAAGTACTGGTTTATGTAGTACTCTTAAATTAATTTTTAATGTTGCGAATAATTATTATTTTACGGAAACATATTTGTTACATGTTTTACAATTCGTTTTGCTAAGGTAAATTTTATATTTTACTCTAGTATTTTAATAATATATTTAAAAATGTTTTGTTAAATCAATTTCGAATTATAATGATTTTTCTTTTCAATGCAGAATCGCTATTTTAATATATATTAAATTATGCTATTATTATTATATATTTGTTTCGATACAATTGTCCCTCAATATTATGAAATTCTTTTTGTTTTAATAAGGATGTTATATGTAAATAGTTGATATAGGTTATTGTACAAAATAGAAAATCTACTTACTTATTGTATTCATTCTTAGTATAGCAATAAAAACGAATTCTTGAATTATTTAATAACAGAGATATATCTTCAAGAGGTAATATAAAATCCGACAAAAATTTCTTCCGTTTCTCATTATATGTTTCTATAATAATATTTGTTGCTTAACTATGATTCTTAAATTTATAACAGCACTTTTAAAGAAGTTTTTTTATAAATATGCAAGTAACAGTCATTCTTTGACAAATAGAGAAGTATATTCCGTATTTTTTTATGCAAAACAATTGTTTTTTCATTTCGTAAATGAGTATATGAACTGTCAACTATAGCGCAAAGATTAATCCAATTCAATTTGCAATGAGGAGAATTGTGACAGAAAGAAAAAGACCCCACGCTTCAAATCAAATTAATTAATATTTTTCATTTATATTCTGTCAGGCGAAGTGATGTATATCAAATTGTGTACAAACTGTGTAAGAGATAAGTAATTATCCCAATAATGAAAATACTCCTTAAATTTATAAGGAATCATTTGTTAGTATGGTGTACGTCCATCTTTGAAATGTAATGCAGCGTAGATTCGCCTGGCAATCCATTTATAAAAGTCCTGAATAGTGTTTAGCGGAATATTGTACACTTAGTTTACAATTGGTCTAGCTGAAAACGTTGACTAGTCTGAACAAACCATGACAGATTCACTTCCATTTTTGACAGTTGGTAGTATACAATGACAATCATATGCTTGTGTAGGTATACATCATACGTGCACCAGTTTTGTTGAAGAAGTGTGAAATTCGATTCGTCAGGCCATATTATTTTCTTCCAATTATCAATAGATAATTTTTTTAATGTGATGTCAATGTGCATGATGTTTGGTATTAACATCTACGACTAGTGGTTTGGAAATTGCTGTTTTGTCATAAATGTTTTCCTTATGAAAGTGATTTCTAACTGTAATCTTTGATACTGGAGAATCCTGTTTTCCCAAGTCATAAATTTATAGAATAAAATTTTTATAAATTATAAGTTTTCTTTAAAAAAATTTTTATGCAGAAGAAAAATTTCGATGAACTTTATAGGAAAGAGAATTTAATAATAAATAACTAAAATTTTACGTAGGTAGTAAGTGTGGATTTGGAGCGTTTATATAAAAAATTTGAAAGAATTATTTGCTATTATAAACTTAATGAATCATTTGGTGATGGGACTTACTACTTATCTTCTCAATGCTAAAACTACTTGATATAAAAGAAAAATAAATAAATAAAGTAACTTCTGAAAAAAAAACTTAAAAAACAGAAAATCCTAAAAATAATTAAAAAGAATTTTTAAAGAAATTTCTTCTGGTTTTCATTTTTAATTTTTCCTAATTTTGTTTAGTCTGGAAGTAAAAATGTCAAGTTTATAAAACAAAGTTAAGTAAACTTATGAAAAAATTTATCTTTAATTTTGACGCCTGAGATATTATATCACTTTTTTCAATAAAAGTTAGGTTAGCGCTCTTGCCTTCGGTTCAGTTCGTGGGTTCAAATCCCACCTTGGGCATTGATGTTTGTAGTGGTTCGGAATCCACTTTAAGCCGTATGTCCCGGTCTAATTAGTCCTCGTGTGCAAAAAATGATCGTGGAGCGACAAACAAAACAAAACAATCAATAAAAGTTATTTGACATTTAGTTGAGATTCCTTAAATGTTAAATTGAATAAGATGAATTTGGACATTATTTATTATCACCAAATAGGCCCAATCAATGAATTAGATAAATAGAATATTTATAGTTCACTATTAGTATAATTCGTGGTTTATCTATAAAAAAATGCTAAAAATGTTTTTCTAGTAAAAACATAGATGTATTATTTTAAATAGTTATTTGCATCAATTTTCAGCTTGATATGAGTGATTAGATAAAAATAGGTTCGATTTTTTATCAATACAATGTGATTAAATGTTATATTACTGAGTTTATTTACTTTTAATTATGCTTTTCCCTGTTAATAAACGATTTATTAATTTTGCTAATGGTAAATATTTGCTGTTTTGTAAATTTTCTTATATATTAAAATTTTTTTATCAGAAACAAGCATTTTAGCATATTACAGTTACAGTTATGGTGGTTTAATAAGAATCTATAAGCATTGAAGCAATGCACTCTTATATTATTTTATTTTGGAACTATAAATAAAATAGCTAGGATATTAACTCAGTATATATCCTTATTAAGGGAAAATATGGGATCTCAATTATTAAACTCTGGAATGATTATTACTGAGAAACAAACTAAATATCATTAAACGTTGCATTGTGCACAACATAGAAAAAATAATTTTTTCAATGTAAGCGAAATACTATGAATTCATCTCAATTTTAAGGAAAAATTGTGATAATGTTAACAATGATATGTATATTTTCAATATAATGGTTTAAGTGATCAAAAAAACTCTTTTTTTGTTTATTTATAATAAATAAAGTAAAAATCTTTATTACAATGCAAATGTATTACATAATTAAATAAAAAGTGAAATTACGTTTATATTTCCGTTTGAAATGATAATGATGTTTGAATTTTTATTTCTTATTTCACATTAGATATTTACAAAATAAAAATTCATAAAATGAAATTTAAGAAATTTCATTAAATCGCACTACTGGATCATTTTCAGTTTTTAAAATAATACAGCTATACGACTGTGATTATTTGAATAATATTGATTCTAATTTTGGATTTAATTAATAATTAAAAAGCTAGATGAAAAATGTAATTTTTTACACAAATTACATATTTTAAAGGATTATGTTTCTGAATCATAGATGATTGTGTTCCAACTTTCAAGATAATTTGTAAAAATTTAAATAATGGCTGAAATAAATTAAAGAATAATTTGATCTCTTTAAAACCGATAAGCTAATAAACAGAAAAAAATAAAATTATGAAAAAATATTAATTTTAAAAAATGTGAAAAAAATATATAAAATATAATGTTTGGTAGAATTCTGAAAACTATTTTGAAAAAATGTAGAAAAATAATAATATCCAGTTAATATTGAAGCATATTTTTTATATTTTAAAAATGTATGCCTTAAGCGAAAAATATATTTATTTTACTTTTTTATTAATATGTAAAATTAACGAAACAGCATGGTAAAATCTCTTTATAAATACTCATTTTCTCAGCAAATGATATCACAACTGATGATTTCAGCGTCGATAACATCGTAAAATATACAGGAAAGAAAGGACTGGTTTTTTGCTAAAAATTGCAGCTCACTAAATTACAAGGTTCCATTTCATGGATAAGGTGTCTTATTAAAATTTTTTCTGGGCAAAAATACTGTTCAAAGATGAAACGAACTTCTCCAAAGTCTCAAGAGATTAAAGGATTAAAATATCCCTTCTAGCTTTTCCTCAAAGATTAAAATGTCGCCACTTTTATACTTATTTGACATGAACTTAGTTTTAATTGAAAATTGCGGTTTTAAATTTCATTTTTCTGTCTCCATATCTACTTAATAACAGGACTTTATTAAACATTATTTAAGCATAGAGATCTTACGCTCAGAATCTTTATTTGATTCTTGTAAATTCTTATAAAAAGTATTATCCTTTAACTGAAAGTATTTTATTAAGAGAAAAGAATATTTTTTATGAGAACTTACTTCATAATTCCATATCATAACATTTAATTTTTTGACTCGTTAAACTTACTGAAACTTTGAGCTTTGAATGATTACTTTTGTGTTCTTTTTTTCCTGTTCTTCCATATTCCATTCTATTAATTTTTCCTTTTTGCCTCATTATTTGAAACTCATTTCACTGAAATAATTACTTTTTATATTCTGAATGTAGTATTAAGAATTTAAAATGATATAGCACAAATGAAACTAAATTTATTTTTATAAATTCTATATTCGGAAGATTAACAAGCAGAAAATGTTAGAAAATACTTTCTCTCATTTTGAAATTTAAAATTGAAAAAACACATTTAAATTTTTTTTATGATCTAAAACTTATATTTGATTAAAATGTGTTTTTTCCTTATTTCCAGATCTAAAACTAAAGGGAATTAAAAGTTTATAGGCTAAATATTTGAAATACAAATTTATTTTGAACCTAAAGAATGGAATATGATAAGAAATTATTTAGCCGTTGCCAATTCAGCAAAAAGAAATAATATTTTAAAACGAGTAAAATGTTAACTTTATGTAAAGAATAGTTTCAAATATAAAGGATATGTTAAGGATTTTTGATATCTTCAGTGGGTGATCAATTAATGAACAGTTTGGACATTGAACAAATCGAACAATGAACACTTTTACAAAAGATTTTTGTGTTCGGATAACGCATACATATTCGTAGAATGAACTAAAACTAATTCTAACGGACACTTTTCTGCTCTCGAAACATAATGTGCAGGATTGCCAAATCGAACGGACAAAAACCGTTTTACATCTCTCTTGAATTATGTTGCTCGACCATTAAACTTCAAAATTCTACATTGGAAAAAAAATTTCTAGTAGAAATTTATAACCAATGTAGATCATCAGTATCGATTTTGATTTCACACAAAACCGAAATCGATTGCATTTTGTGTACCTCCACTCCATGTTCATTCACTGATCTTTTGAAGAACTGGAAGGATGTCAGAGCAATGGTTTTAGAATGATACTAAACCAAACTGATGTTAATAGGGTAGGGGATTTTTACTAAGAAATGTTGTAAATAGCACTTTCGGACTGAAAAAGAGATAAAAGCAGTCGTCATCAGACATGTTTTTTTAACGCCCCAAAAACAAAAAAGGAAAAGGGCTCACTAATATGTAAGACTATATATATTATGTATTATTCTTTTTTTTAATAAAAACTTACTAAGAAATTATGTATCCTTTTTTAATTTAATTTTTAGGGCCTCCAAAAAGAATTAAGTGATTTCATAAAAATGTATAGTAAATTGATGATCGGTTAACGAACAATTCAAATAGCGAATGTAGTCTTGTAACAGATTATGTTTTACAGGAGTTCATGGATTCTGGGTCATATCTATAAATCATCATAAATGAAGGAAAAAGGGAAAATTTTGAAAGATCTATCCATGTGTGCAAAAAGAAAAATTCAGATTTTTATTTTTTCGTTGCTCACAGCAACTTTATTATACTGAGAATAATAGAGTTCTAATGTGATTAGCAGTTAAGATTGCTATTAAATATAGGTTATTACAACATAATTTTCAGACTGAAAAATACGATTTTCAATATTTTTCATGAGCTGTATCAATAGACATTGTGAAAAATAACTAGTAACATACCTTTTTTTTTATAGGATCGTTATTTTCAAAGCTATTATCCAAATGAATTGAAACATCTGATTCAAATTTGAATCGAATGGTATGGTTTACTTAACTAAGAAAAGCTTTTAAATTACACAACTGCCTGCTATAGATTCTAATATTACAAAAACTATCATTGAAGGAACAGTACTTATCAAAGCGAAGATTTTAAAAAAGCGATAACCTAAAATTGAGTTTTTACTTTCTATATTAAAATATAAATTAATTATATAAACCTGTTAAAATATTCAATAATTTTAAAAAGTTAGATTTGTTTATTTTATTAATATGATACATAAAAAGATTACAAATAAAACTCTAAAGACAAAAGATGGTTTGTTTTTTTTTATAATTAGCTTTCCGTTTAGCTATTTTTCAATAAATTGAAGTCTTATTTAATAAATTAACCAATACAACGTTTTTATATTTAAGATCAGTTTTTATTTCTCAGCCTAATTTTAATCTGCTTCTTTTCTTTCAGAGAATGTTTTTCAGAATTATGGTTCCCTTAAAGAAAAAATATTTCTTCTATAATCTTAGAGTGAGAATAAATTGTATATTTAAATATTCTAACGACTATTTTCAGTTACTTTGCTCTGAAATTTTTAGTATGATACATAATTTGTCTAACATTATTTTTCTTAATCTCATAAAATTCTGTGAAGCAGGCAATTAGTCATTTAAAAACAATTTGGTAATATCTTTTTATAGTACAAAATGGAAAGTTTTCTTTTAAATTTCTCAATATTTTACAACCCTTTTTAGATGTATTTATATTCACTCAAGTATATGTCAAACTTAATATTCATTTAAAACAATTTTACGATTTTTTCTATTAAATATTTTGCAACTTTAAATTTAAATTTATTAACTAATGATTTTATAATAATAGAAATTTCCCAATATTGTGACGTGTAAATAGGTACTATATTTCCTGAAAATACCTAATTTCTTATTTAGAAATTATGCGTTTCAAATACGCTGGACTGAATTCCTGATTTGATTAAAATTTAGAATTGCGTAACTACACATCAATTTCAACCATATGAGCCTCTAATTGAATAAAAAATACATGCTTTTAGCTAAAATACATGCTTTTGGTAATTTTCATTCTCTTTCTGACTAAATCTATTCTTAAATTATCAAAGAAACCACTAATAAAATTAGTAAACTATTTAAATTTTGTCAATATACAATTAATATTAACATTTCTTTGAAAATTGCAAACTTATTTATTTTAATATGTTAGTATTGGTATCAATTAATAATAAATTGAAAAGGAATTAAATATTATATTAGTTATGCACAGTTAGATTTATAGTTAATATTTATAGACGAAAATAACTTTTATATAATTTTACTACATATAACTATATTTATAATTTTTAAATATAATTATATATTTTTATGTATGAAATATTTTGAAAATCGTTTATAATTCTTGAGATACTCATCATTGAAGTGATTGAAATACAAATATTTCGATCATTTTAATCGTTATTCACTGACGTCCTTTGTAAATATACTCATACAAGTTTCAAATAAGATTTTTTTTCTGCTTTCTCGGTATTTTCTCATAAGAACTGAAGACAAAGCATTAATCTATCAAAGTTTTGCTTAGAAAAGGAAAGTGCTTAATTTGTAAAGGAAGAAATGCGTTCATTAAATATTCTTCTTCCTTTAAAATAAAGTCTTAAAATTGAGCGTATTATCAGGGGAAATAAATTCAATATAAAAAAAAACTAACTGGGGAAAAAGTTTCAAGAACTCTTTGTTTATTTATCTTTTTAAGGAAATTATTAATTAAACGCTAAAATTTCTCTCTCTTGGGATTTTAAACATTAGCTATTTTACCATGATAAAAAGAAAAAAAAAAGAAATATTTTTTCACTTCACTTCAGGTCATGTTGCTTGGAAATAATGCCTGAGTTTGAAGTTTTCAAAACTAACATACAAAGAGTTTTTCTTATAATCAACGCTTTGTTTTCGCTCTTTATTACTTCTTTCATTTCACTGGTTTCTTTGGTTTGTTGCTTTTTGTTCGAAAGGAATTTTTTGTACAAGAAAGTGAGAAATAAATAAAGACACTTTATGCGTTTCGTAGACAAAATTAGTTGTTTTAAATTTTACTAATAATAATTGTATTACCTTTAGTTTTGAAGAAAAAGTTACAGACAGAACAAGTTTTTAATTTTTAAGTACTTGAATTTGTTTAATAAATATGAAAACATTAGTAATTAAAAAATCTAAAAAGTGTTAAAATTTAAGAAAATTAACTTTTTTTTAAATTTTTGATATGTATCATAAAATGTTTCGCAGATTCTATAAGTATCAAATATTTAAATATTATAATCATATATTTGCTTAGATAATGTTAAAAGGTATTTGTAATAAACGATGTTTTTAATATATTTCTTTCATCAAATAGAAATATTTATTTTATTTAAAAAAATATTTTGATGTTTTTACCAAGTTTAGGGTATTTAATCTAATCAGAGAAGCTCAGTATAAAATCAGTTTTTTTCTATCGGTTTTACATATACAATTTATATAATTATTCATACACAGCTTGAAACAGTTTCTTAAGAAACATTGTTCGTAGAAACTATTCACTATCTGTTTTTTTTTCTTGTGATTTTAAAATATTAGACAAAATATGTCTTTGAATTACAAAAATGTTATTCAAGACAAAAACTTTTATGTAAAAGATAAATGTTTTTGCCTTGAATAACATTTTTGTTATTCAAGAAAAGAACATTAATAACATTTCTATGTACTAAAAGAATATTAATAACATTTCTATGTACTAAAAGAACATTAATAACATTTCTATGTACTAAAAGAACATTAATAACATTTTTATGCAAAACATAGAAATGTTATTAATGTTCTTTTAGTTAAATGAGTAGAATCACAATTATTTGCCTTCATATCAAATTGTGTTTCATGTATTAATTAGTTAAACTCTTCTTATATCAGATAATATTTTATATTACTAGTAAAAGTCTGATTTGAGCGTGGAAAACGTTTAACTTGATTGTTTGATAGTCTACGAGTAAAACAAAGAGTCGAATATACGATGGATTCTACTTTTGTTCTTTTAGTTAAATGAGTAGAATCACAATTATTCGCCTTCATATCAAATTGTGTTTCATGTATTAATTAGTTAAACTCTTCTTATATCAGATAATATTTTATATTACTAGTGAAAGTCTGACTTGAGCGTGGAAAACGTTTAACTTGATTGTTTGATAGTCTACGAGTAAAACAAAGAGTCGAATATACGATGGATTCTACTTTTGCAATATGGCTTGATGAGATTGAAGGATCAATCCAGACTCCATTTGTTGTAATTGTCAGGAATGTTTTGACTAGTAATTGTGTTGAACTCGTAATTGAGATGCGTATAGTTTCAGACCTTTTAAGCGTAGTATTACCATGAAGGCACATCATTCACACAGTTACTTGGACAATTTTCATGAAGTTTAGGTTTGATTTGCTTATCAGTATATAGGTACTGTATTTTTTCCGGAGGTTAAGATATGCCTATGATCGCAATTTGTTCAGGGATTCTCAAAGGCAATTGTTTTAAAATATTTTCCATTTGTTCTGAAAAAGATGTTTTCAAAGATGTTCATCAACATATGTCCAAATTCAACATGCCTGTTCCGTAGATTTCATTAGTTTAGTGGAAGACGTTGAAGTCCTTGAGACAAAAAATTTTTTGTTCAGTTTCAGTAACTTCTGGGTATTAAAAATACTTTTTCCATCAATGTTTTAAGGAGTGTGATTAAATAAAATCTATATATTTTAAATGTTTGTTATTGTGACTTGTATATTTGGTTTACATATAGTGTCTGAAATACCATAGAATTATCAGGAAACACATTTTTTGTAATAATATGATCTTGTGTAAAGCTTATATAAAAACATTAATTCATATAATCTTTCTTATTAATAAATACTGGAAAAAAATTATTTTCATAAATCACTTGAAATGTAAGTTTTAAATTTTCAAGCAATCTTATCATGGACACTGCAACAGATTTACACTGCTGGCCATCTTAAATGCAACACCCTGAAGGAAGCATGCAAATAAAATGAAATTTACAACATGCATTAGTGGATATGAGATATGCAAATGATTAGAATTTTAATAGAGGTGGATACCACGTATGCCTGTGTGCCTTTTTGAAGAGGCGCCACAGCCATTCGAAGATTTCAACAGCGATAATTTTTTAATCAAGTATCCGAGTTCGACAGAGGAAGGATAGTGGCTCACCGAGATTGTGGATTATCTTTCAGGGAAATCGGTAGTCGTATTGGACGAAACCAAACAACTGTAATGCGGATATGTGATCGTTGGATCCAGGAGAGTATGACGGACCGACGTGTTCGATCTCATCCATTTCAGTGCATTACTTCACGTGATGACAGGCAAATTGCGCAGGGCAGTAACGGATCGCTCAGCCACATCACGAACTACAGCACAAGACATTTAATTTGTATTGAGTCATCCAATGTCTGCGCATATCATTCGACATCGTTTACAGTAAATTGGTTTGTCCGCAAAACGTACATTGCTTCATCAACCCTTGACGCAGAATCACAGACATCTCCGCCACCAATGATGCCATGAAGGAAGGATGTTGACAACAAAATGGAATGAAATTGTCTTTACTGTTGAGTCACGCTCTTGTGTCTGCAACACCACAATGGTCGCATTCGAGCTTAGAGACACATGCTGAACAGCTGCTTGATGCACCATCACACTGGTTGGTCATTGGATATGATACAATGAGATGGTGATATTGGATATCAATCTCGCATTCCTCTAGTATGCATTGCCGGTATTGTTTTTTCTAATATTTAATCCAAAAAATCTCAATATTGTTTGCTAAAGGAAAAACACAAATAGAATTAAGAATTTTTGTGGATTTCCGAAATTAATATTCAACACTCTGCAAAATATACAATTAACTGTTGAAATAATTTTCAGCGTCAGTTTAAAAACGTAGTTAAAGTATTTAATCACGATATTTAGAAGTAATTGACCGCACTTTTAAAAAATAGAATTACAAAATTAATATTCTATACCTACCAATTTAATACAGAATCATGAATAGCACTTTTTGTCTGCATGAAATAATGAATAGGAAAAGATATAGAAATCCAATTTCAGTTTAATGCCTTTTAATTTTACCTGTTTTGTTTTAGGATTTTACTGCTTTTTAATTTTATTTTAAAATAATTCACTATGAAACTGGAAGTTGACTGTTAGCACTAAGAACACATTTTATTTTGTTTTCCTTTCTTTAATTGTGTGGCCTTTTTTAATGATATTATAAGATACTAATTTTTTAAATATCTTTATTTTTAAAAATTTCTAAATAGCAATGATTTTATAACTAATCACACAAGTGTAGAAAAATATATGGCTTCCAAATAAATAACAAATAACAAAGAAGCCTTATTTTTTGCTATTTTATTGCCTTTAATAAGTTAATAAAGTTTCACTTTTAAAAAACCAGCTTTGCATAAATTATAAATATCCCGCACGGTTCTCTAAATATCTTAAACTATTAAAAATAATTTTTATCACTAAGTTTTATAAAAAAATGCCATCAATAAGAAACTCACTTTTTATATATAAATTTGAATAAATTAATAAATTATCAAAAAGGTTTATTTTTGGTTATATTTTACTGCAATGAAATTTAAAATTTAAAATATATAAGCAATTTTTTATGTGAAAATATATAATTTTCTTTTTTAAGAAAATGTTGAATTCCATTCATTTAATTTTTGAAATCTATATTAATAGCTCTTAAGTTAGAAACTGCCTACATATAATATTAAAAATCAAATAACCCGTAAAATATGTAATTTAAGTAATTTCTCGTAATTTCAGCTTACCTTTAAATCTAATGTTCTAAGAAATAAGCTAAAAAATGTGAATTTTTCTTTATTTCTGTATTCAATTCTTTCGAATCATTTCATGAATTCTTATTTTCCAAAATACAATAATGGTGATTTCTTTTATGCTAGAATATCACAAAATAAACAAAACAGTTTTTGAAATATGATCTCTGATTATTTTATGCCCAATTTTACTTTGAACTCTTTTATTAGGTCGCTTTAGAATAATTTAAGTCGAATTCAATTTGGAGTTCTTTGATTCGAAACACGTAATGGAATAACAAAGGTTTGTGCAAAGAATGCTACAGATAAAATTTAAACAAGCAGTATTTTTTAGCAACCAATTTATTTCAGTTTCGATTTCCTTGTAAATTTTAGGTTGAATTGTTTTTAGTATAGTTATTCTTCAAGTGTTCTAGGTATTAATTAAAAATGTAATAAATCTTTATACAATTGAATTATCCATATTATTCTAAAAATGGCAAACTATTTTCTCTCTAAACACATATAAGTACAAGAATAGAAGGTGCGGTGAGACATTAAAAGAGAAAAAACATCAATAATTGCAGCAATTTTTATAGAAAAAATTTACTTAAAATTCCAATAATATAAATATTATTATTTTTAGCACATTTTCAAAGAATAAATAATTTATAACTGGGAAACTAATTTTTTATTTGTCATCATTATATTGAAACATTCAAGATATAATTGTGCTTTGATCCTTAAAAATAGTATTTATTCTTCTGCCTTGAAAACAAATTTTAATCATATAAAAATAAAAAAATATTGTTAGGTTAAATAAATGTACATGCAAAGTGCTGAAAATTATTTTTAAAAGTATCTGCAGATGAATGCAAAAGTATTCTTTTTCTGAATTATAATATGATCTAAGTGGTATTTGTGCATCAGTTTTTTATATCTTTTATAGTTTTTGATGGAATTTATTTTAACCCCCATTAATTTAAAGTTAACTGACTACCTTACAATCGTAATTGAAATATATGTTTTAAGATGTGCGCATATTTAATAAAATGTTTATTCACCCATTTCCTTTTAGTAATAAAATTATAATGCATAATACGAAAGTAAAATACATAATAATTTATCAAATATTGTTTTTCTTTTTGGAAATTAATTAAATATGCTTCCTATAAATGAAGTGTACAACTTGATTTGAATTAAATTGTGATGTGAAAAATACATATTAAGTGTTTTGAAACTTTAAAACTATAATGGTATACAACAACTGAATTAAATTTCAACCTTTCTAAATTATTGCAAAATTTACTAATGAAATATCTTTATATGTTTGAAAAAATCAAAAGTCATAAATAAAGAAGTTTAAGGAATTAAAATTTTTATCAAAATTTTAGTCATTGGGATGGAAGAAGACAGAATTTCCGTCCTCTATCTGATAACCGATTCTAGTAATTTTAATAATTTTTTTTTGAATATTTATGTATATTGATATAATAATATACATAAATCTTCAAAAAAAGGAAAAATTGATAAATATCTTTAAATAATGTGATATTTTAAATTATTTTTTTATCATGTAATACATAAAATTTCTTTCGCATAAAGTTTGCAAAACTAATGGGAAATTAAACACTAGTTTTGTGTTTCCTAAAGAAAAATTTGACAATTTCACTCATTAATTTCTTTTTATCAACTATATACTATGTAATATTAACAGCATTATTTGAAATTCAATGTATTTAATAATTCTTATAAAACAATGCAATTCAAACAACAAAACACAACTTATTATAATTAGAAGGTTATGTATGTTACTGCCCAAAAACTGCTATTGATTAAGTCAAATAAAGTAAGACTAAATTTCATTCAAAATTTTCAAGAACAACATTCATAATAATTGAAAAATATACAGCCTCAACATACAATATAAATTAGTGCAATACATACTTCAATTTCTATGCGTCAGTATATTTAAGAAAATGATGTTAAACAGTTAGTCTTAAAAGAAACGGTCTAATTTATTTTATTCAATTATTAAAATTGTATATAATTAAAAAGGGAAATTAAAATAAGAAACTATCTTTCATTATTTTGTCATCAAATTGATATCATTTATTGACAATTGATTTTTAACTGATAATTTATTAGATTTTTCCAAATTACTAAACATTTTCCAAGATTAACAACCAAACTGAATACCGAATGATTAGTCCTTCATTCAAACAGACCCTTTTTGATTGCGATGTGGGTACTTCTTGCTATTTAGTTCAAAAAATGATTCATAGATGACAAACAAACCAAACTAAGATTACGAACAATACCATGCAATTTAAGATTAATAATTTTAAATATTTGTATGAAATAACATATCATGAAATTAAATTATATATATATATATATATATATATATATATATATATATATAATATATATATAAATTAATATATATATATATATATATATATATATATATATATATATATATATAATTAAAATATATTTAAAACAAAGTTTCTTTTTTCTTAGAGTATCGTACATCACTAAATAAAAAAACAACAAATTTTTCATTTATTAGGATTATGCAAATTTAAATTTTTTATTACTGTAAGAACATAACATGTAGGAGATGTAGAAACAATAAGCATTAACACACACATATATATATATATGCTTGTTTATAAAACTTTTTTTGAGGAATTCAAGGAAATTTAAAATTAACTTTAATATTAGGTTAATATTTTTGTTGCCGTTAATCAAATAGATAAACGAACAAAAACTATTTCTTTCTGTGTATTTCAACCAATCCTATTCAAGTAATCTGTCATGTATGTGACATAAGCATTTATTTCTTCAATATGAATTTGTTTATTAAATATGCAAAACTGATTTACATCCATATAAATCTAAACATATACCGCCTTCAAAGCTGAAAAATAAAAGTAAAAATTTCAATAAATTTTGTGAAATTAAATAAAAAATATCAAAGAAAATATGTGTATGCATTTTCTCTTTCTTTAATTTTTTGTACGTTAAATTCAGGAAAAGTTCAAAAATGAATAAACCTTTGTTTTCATAAATTGCTTATGTAAATTAAAAAAAAAATTTAACTAACTGGGTAAACAGAAAATATTTTTCTTCAAAGGAAAGAAGGAAAAGAAAACTATGAGTGACGAAGACTATTTTCGACGTTCATGTGTAATGTAATTTTTTATAGTTGTAAAATTAATAATAAAAGTAAAATATTTTAGCAACAATACAGTTTTTATTATTTGCTTAAATGTTTGTATTGATTATTATTAAAATTATGAATATTTTCCTTTATTTAACTGAAATATAAATTTAAATTGAAAAATGCAAGAATTGTTAAATACTTCTGTAGCAATTGAATTGTTTTTTTTTGTTTCCTTAGTTTTTTTTTGACTTCAAAATACATTACTGTACATTCAAAATACATTACATACAAAATACATTACTTCAAAATACATTATTTAAAATTATATAGTTGTTATAGAAATCGATGGATGTCTTAAAAATTAAAAACAATATTTCATTACCATCTTGTTTTCCTCTTTTAATCAGAAATAGTAAAGTTTTCTAAAATAATTATATGGTTTAAAATAAAAAATTTGGTTTAATAAGACATGTGTGAAAAAATAAATGGAAGTAATACATGTTTGATACGGTGTATTATGTTTGCTTTTGTTAATCACCCGCTTATTTAATTATAACAAATATTGATCAAGTTCATCAAATAGTGTTATATATAATATACTATTATGCTCTTATTGTATATGTTAAAATCAAAATTTCTCCTATTAAT
Source organism: Latrodectus elegans (assembly GCA_030067965.1). Taxonomy (NCBI): domain Eukaryota; kingdom Metazoa; phylum Arthropoda; class Arachnida; order Araneae; family Theridiidae; genus Latrodectus; species Latrodectus elegans. Next base: position 56,288,340 of record CM057820.1, read on the forward strand.
GCAAACAGCCGATAAAGATGAAAATTTCTTGAACACTGTAAATAACTTTTTAGAATAAGATTAGAAAAATAGCTTCACAACTTTTAAATGCTAAAGCAAATAGTGATTACCGTGAAGGATTAAGATTTGACATTTAATAAGAAAAGTTTTATTCTAACTCACTCATTTAAAATTCATATAAATGCTTTGAAGAAATTATGAAACATCTTATGTTATCAAGAAAAGTAAAAAAAAAAAATGCAGGTAAAGTTGAACTGATTTTAAGCAATTTATTTAAAAGAACTCATGATATATTAGTTGAAGAATACTACTATATATAATATTAAAATGTATTTACTAAAGTTCTCCAAATGCATTTACTTTTTAAAAAAAAAAATGTTTTTACTCAGATCAAAGATACTGAAATGATACACTTCTCAAAATCATGAAAATTTTATAATGTCTTCTTATAATTTTATATTTTATACAATATTAATTTAATTCTCATTCGTCAAGCATATGAACTCATTATTTGGTCAAATTTAGCATTCATGCAGCTGGTAAATTTAAAAACTGATATCTAATATTTAAAATTAAAATAATTTAGTCAGTATAAAAATGACAGGAAAAATAATTTCGAAATTAATATTATTGTACTATTAATACACTGTTTATAGTGACACATTAATTAAAAATGACAATAATCTTCGATAGTTATCAGTTCTTAAAACTGAAATGGATAAAGTAAAAACATTAACGCTAAACTTAACTAAACTTCTATTATAAGAAATTACCTATCCATTTCTACTCAAACTAGTATAAAAGTTCCTCACACACACAAGAAAAAATGATTCATGTATCCAGTTAAGATTCATGTAACCCTAATTAATTATAGAACTATTCCATTGAAAAAAGTCAAAAATATTGAATTTGATAAAATTTGGGAAGCATGATGCATTATTTTTTCTCGGTTGCGCAAGTATTTATCCGGCTGAAATATTCTACCTTATTGATCTAGAACAATAAACTGATTCTAAGCCTTTCAACAGTATATAAGCATTTATAAGAAAGCTATTTGAGGAAATAAATAATAAATATACTTTAGTGGACGTGGATAGTATAACTTTTGATTGATTCAAATATCCTTAAGAGAATAAAAGTTAATGTTTTGAAATAGAGTATTGAGATTTTGAAGTTCATCCAAAAATGTTTCTAATGTCCTTGAAAATGTGGTTAATAGGTAAATAACTCTGTAAAGAAAAATGTGCTCTAGAAAAGTAAAATACAAATGAAATAATGATGCTGTAAATATCCATCCTCTTAACAGATATAAAACTTTGAAACAATTGGTTACCTTTTAACAAAATACAAGATTGACCGAATAAGTATTTACAATGACAGTGCTACTTTGTGTCATCTTAAAACATTAGACTAAAAAAAAAGATTTATTTTCTTTAAATTTTGAAAACAAATGTATTTTTGTAAAAACAAGATTTTCTACTTCTTTGATTTTATAAAATGCCAAATACTTTCTAACTGGAACAAGCAAAACATTATCTTTGTATTTTGGATAGGGATCAATTACAATTTGGATCTTGGTCTTCAAAACCATGAGTCCAGAATTTGAATCTGACTTAAGTTAAAAGGAAACGGAGTTCTCATATTTCTGTTTCGTTTATATTCATCTGTACTGGTGAAATTTTTTTCTGGGTTTCTTCCTTTTAGGCTAATGAAAACCACCGCCTAGTAACAGATCCCCTTAGAAGACAAAAACAGGGGTTTTTATATTTTATATAATAATTTTCAGCTATTATGTTGTCCACTAAGCAGAAGTAATACTTAGTGGACAACAACATTAAATATATATTGATGTATAACAAGTAATACTTGTTATACATCAATATATATTTAATAGATTTGAATTTGTAAACATAGAATTATTTTAACGTATTAATTAATTTTCAATTAGAACTATTTATACAACCAAAACACACACATTTTGTTATTTTAAAATTATAATCAGAAAATTTGATTTAGTAATTTACTTAAATCTTCATTCTGATTCCTTTTACCATTTCAAATACGAGTCATTGATTTTATGTGACAACAGAAGAAAGATTGATTTCTTATTTTATCTCATGACTCGAAGGTATTGTGTTTGAACATACAAAAACATAAGTTTTTAAAACTCGTATATAATTAGAATACTTATCTCAATGATTTAATTCCCGACCATTCTTATTTAAATTGTCGCTCAAATTCATTTTATTATTCCGAATATATGGTGAGACTTTAAGTGATTTATTTTATTGGATAAAAAAGAGGAGAGTTGCTTTTATCCTCTCTATCTACATACACTATTGTCCGAGTGCATACGTGGTTTGCTATGCACATTTTTAGTAATTATTCTTTTTTATTACATCACTGGGTATTGCTTTCTATGAAGATATGTTCAAACAATTTCCAACAGTTTTTGATTGTAATGATATCTACTACTGTATCCATATAGCCTAACAATTTACGAGTGAAAATATTTTCCAGTTTCCAGTACTAAATATTCTATAGAATCATAATGGCGACATTTACTAATAAAGAAACTCTCAATCCAACACCAAATATATTTTGTAGCTTCACTCTGAAAAATATAATATTTTGACAAATAATTAGATTTTGCATTTTCAAAATCTGCTTAAAACACATCACAGTTCTTATTACCTCAAACAATTGTTTAATCACTTCATTTACAGCAAATATCGAAGATTCTAAAAATATACAGCTTAACTTTGCGATTAAATTTAATAAATTATTCAAAATATTGAATTATATAAGTGGTAATACTTAGATACTAGAGTAATATTTTATCAATCGTTAGGAATTATTTTGTCCATTCACTAAAAATTTGAATATTTCTCTTAAATTGTATCCTATATTGTATTAAATGTGTTTTCTATGCGATTAAAATATTTTTATAACTTTAATTTCAATTTCAATGTAAGTGTAGTTAGTAGAATTTATCGTGTATTAATACGATGATATCATCAACTGCATAAAAAACTTGTATTAGTTTCTTTATCAATCAAGTTTTAGAAGGTAAGTTCTTACATTGAAATTTTAATCCTAATTTATGTTGTAATTTTTATTTCCTATAATGTATAATTTAAAATGAAGTAGAATACATTATAACACGCACACAAAAGGAAAGAATAATACATTAATAGGCTTGTTTAAAAATTTATATATAAGTATTTAAACATTATTAAGGATAAAATATTTAATTCATTCAAATGTCTTTTATCCATTTGACAATTTATTATGGAAAGCAAAACAAATCAATGCGAATAAATACATCCCTAGGATATACAAACATTCCTATGGATTACAGCATAATTACAAATGGTGGCAGCATTTACTTATTTTCTTTACTTTACTCATTACCGTTTAATTACCAACGATGAAAGCTGAACAATACAATAAGTAATGGAAGTGATAGAAAAAAATTAGAATTACCATTCTTCCCTTCCCTACTAGCAAAAATTCAATGAAGCCTGATAAATCTATGAATAATTGTAGGATTCTTTTCTCTATTTTTATTCAGTTCTTTTAATTTTATTTTTTCTTAATTTTTTTTCTTTCTAAGAATAATGATAGTGATTTGTCTTAAGCAAAAGATATCACAAAAGAATTAAGTAAGTAAATGAAACAAAATTCCACAGTTGAAATATGATGTCAGGAAGTTTTTTGTTGTACTTTTCAATGAAGATTTTTATTGGATCTTGTTGGAGGGTAAGTTAAGAAAAATTCATCTGTTCCGACTAGCATTGACTCTAACCACGTGATATAAAAATCAACTAACTAAGTAGGTAACTCTAGTGCAGATTTTTTTTCTAAAAAATTTATTATTTTTTAGAAAATAATAAATTTTTTAAAAATTCATTGAAATTATCAAAAAATTTCAAGAAAAATTACCTAAAAAATTCATTGAAATATAGTTTATAAATTTGGCATCAAAAAGTATTCAATTTATCTGGATTATAATAATTTGCAAATTACGTTATATCCCACATCATATCTAAAATATGTTTATTGTAATGTATTCGCATAAATGTTTTCATTCCATTTAAAACGATGAAAAATATTCTTTTATTTAATAGAATTTTCAATGGGTAAAATCTTATTAGCCACACAATTATAGAATTATTTACATTGAATTATAAAGAAGCTTTTATTTATTTAAATATTTTAAAGAAATTAAATAGTTTATAAATTAATCATAAATTTTATGATTGCATGAATAAACAGAACTATAGAAGACTTAATATTAATTTAAGATTGCTAGTTAATTTTTACTTTATTTGCTTATAACTTGAGTTACAAAATACAGAGTGCGGCAAAAAATGTGAAGAAGGTTTTTCTACAGGTTAGACCACTAACATTCTCATATATGCATGTTCACTGCTTTCACCATCCATCATCAGCAAATTATGCCAATCTGCTGATAAGTTTATGTAAATGCATGCAAATTTTACTGCACTCAGGCTACTTACTTCTACTATTCATCATTTTTAAAAGTTTACTCTTTTTTCAGAACATTAAACTCAAAAATCGAATACGAAATGTATCGTCATTCAGTAATATCTTATTGAAAATCAAAATTAAAGTCTGAGTTCATGAAAAATTAAATACATAATATAAGGAGAGTATAAATAATAAATTATTGTTAAATAAATCTCTGATAGTATTAAGCAATATATGTTAAGGTCAAGAATATTTGAAGAATTAGTTTATGAAAAATATTAAAACAGAAACATTGTATTTTAAAAAAAAATTAATATTCAAATTATATTATCCTCATTTAAGTACTATCAGTAATAGAATGAATACAATTCTTAAACAGCACATTATTTATTTTTTAAATAATTTGTTGTTGTTGTATAATGCCAAGCTACTAGAATTAACACTTTTCAGCACTACATAAGGAAGAAGTGATGACGTCATTTATAATGAAGGATTCTAATGGATGTGCCATCATAGCCCATAAAGATGGTCTACGAAATTTAGAATTAGGGACCAAGCAGAAGACGACCCAAACTTCGTCTTCCATCCCTAGAGACATCACTTCATATGAAGGAAATCACTACCACGATATATTTAGAGTGACGCTAACGATGTTGACAAACACGAAAAATTAAATTATCTCCGTTTGGATCTGAATGCACACTCCATATTTTTTGATAAGGAACACCTTAATTAACCAGGTCCCCGTGGTTATTTTTTGAATAATTTTAAGTGAACAAAATGGTATTCTACTTATTGAGTTTTTGGAATCATGAATTTATTATTTGTGTTGCACAAATAATTAAAAGTTATTTATAGTATTCGAATTAGAAATCACATTTCTTATTTCTATTTTTATGGCAATAATATAATCATAAACTTTTCGGAAAAATACATCATTATAAAAATTTTGTACAGGAAAATTTACATAGATCAGAAAAGGTAGTTTCAACGCAAACTGTATATATATGTATGCATGTATGTTGTTGTCGTGTGACAATTGTAAAAGAAAAAAAAGAAAAGGTAAAAAGACAAGTTATATGGGCCCAAAGGCATTTAACACTGCTCTGGCCACATCTTCAGCTTTTTCTTTATAAAGGGTGTCATTTCAGCAGTTGGGGTCCATGTTGAAGGGGATCGAGGCAATACAGATGCAGTTGAGGAGGTGCCTTGGATCCAGTGGAACTCCTGTGCAGTGTCAGCATTCTGCGTAGGTTCTAGATCTGTCAGGAATGATTTTCATATCCCTCATGCGCCTAGTCCACATTCAGCTGATGCTAGAGCTGATACTACGGTTAGGATTAAGCTCCGGTAGGCTCCATTTTTTTCGTAGTCCCCTCGCAAAGCTGGAACCTTGCGACGGTGTTTGCATTGAAGCAATTAATAGTCGTGGGAGGAAGATTAATATTCCTAGCCTCCTTGTGGCGAGGGAGTCCGCCTATTCATTTCCCTCGATGTTAACCTGTGCAAAGACACAAATTATATACATATATATATATATATATATATATATATATATATATATATATATATTGAAAAATATTTCTGTTTGAACAAAAAATATCAACTGCTTTTTTTTTAATTTCTTCACTAAAGAAAATACATTTCACTAATGTGATATGTTGACAATTTAACTTCATGAAAATCTTATAAAGTTAAAAATCACCCAAGGTTCATATTCCACAAAATTCATATTAGACAATGTCTTTAGTGAGACTTAATACATATGTTTATACCCTAAGATTTAAAAAATATAAGAAACACTTTCTTGACTTCTGCCTAGGGCATGTTTTATTGAGCTAATGGTTAGGTTAATGTTTCCAAAATTACACACCGAAGAAAGGTTTTTTATATACAAAGATTTGTTTTTTGAGACTTTCTATTGTATTCTCTCAATTCTTTCTTTGTTCTTTACATTTTGTTTGAAAGAAAAACGACTTGTTTCCAGTCCAATGAAAGAAAGTGGAAAAAAAAATTCTTCGTAACTCATGTATTACCAGAAGGAAGTAAAAAGTTGTGTTAAATGTCTTGGCCACTTCCTGTGTAATTAAACTCCGAAAAAAGTTTGCACATTGGATTGTTAATTCAATGCTTTGTTGGGTGTTTTCATTAATTTGAATTTAATAGTTTACAAAAAAAGAGCATTTTTCAGCTTCAAGTATTTTCTTATTAATTTAAATCATGAAATTTACCACTTCCCTTTCTTCCTCGGTTCCCTTTTTTTCTGTACATTAAAAATGTTTGCTCTTGTGTTTCTAAATATATTGAAAACATTAAATTTCGATCTTTTTAACAAAATATAAAATTAATAAAGCTAATCAAAAATTATGTGCATTAACGTGTTCATATAAATATAAATAATATATAAGATAAAATTACCATACTTGTGAATGTTGACTTTGAATATTTGCAGTATATGTATCCATTTGTTAGTACTTGTTATTTATATATAATTGTTAATTTTGCCCTTATAGCAATTATGTTATTGAAAATTTTACAAAGTAGGTACTTTATTGTTTTTATATTAAGCTCTAATTTAGAGCATTCTTTTAATATATCATAAATATTTGTAAATTGTATTGATTTTCATTTATTGTTCGTTTATTGGTAAAATAAAATAAAAGAATACGTGTAATCTGCAAAATAAGGCTATATATATATATATATATATATATATATATATATATATATATATATATATATATATATATATATATATATATACTTTAAATAATAAATTAAAATATGTAAATTTTTAATAGTTAACTATTTAATAATTGAAATCAAAATCATGCTCACATTCTTATTTTAATAAAAAAGTTAAATTTTATTTACAATATTTGAGATCTAAACTAATAATCATTTCGAATGTTTTTGCTTAGTTATTAATTAAAACAAAAGCTATTCCATATTTATTTTTGAAAAATATCCTTAGAGTTTAATTTCCACAAGTCTAATATTAAATGAGAATAATATAAGTCTAGATTTATAAATTTTCTATTTTGAGATACAAAACACAGAAGTCAGTTCCGATTTTGGATTAAAAATTTCATCAAAAATTTTGAGCTGTGTACTATTTTATAGTATATAATAAAAAATATTGATGTATTAATGAATTAAATATTGACGTTTTGTACGAAAAATAAAATTTAAAAAATAACTAGCTATGAATATCAGTCCACCGGGGACAAACATACATTTCTTATGATTTTTTCGAAAACATAAATAGAGCCAATACGTCTGTCCTATTTGCTTTAGAGCCAGAATGATTTTGCATATCTTATGAGAAAAGACCTGAATGTGTAAAACCAATCTAAAAAACTTGTTTGCTTCTGTATATGTATGAGAAAACTGATGAAGAAAATTGTTTATTTTTCATAAAGCAAAAAATTTAAATATTGACACAAACTAATATATTTTAATGAGATCACTTTTTTTATACAAAACTAATCTGAAATATTGTTCCGCAAGAAATATTTTTTTTAAAATTCTTTCCCCCTACAGAGGAAAAATATTTTCCTTCTATACAAAAATTATTCTAAAGAATTCAGTCTTTGTTGAAACTTTATTTTAAATGCTCCAACCCTTGTATTTTTTGCTTAATTTAGAAAATGGTTTCTTATATATTTATATTTTAACAGAAATAAGTAAGAATAAAAATTCTTATCAATAGAATTTTAATTTTGTTTTTTAATTTCAATCTGTTTCATGCCAAGTCAGAATATTTTAAACGTTATCACACTTGAAGTAAAACGTGAGGGAGAAACTTTCTATCTGTTAAAATTATTTGAAGGCCTAAGCAATGATAACTTAGTAACGTTGAACCAAGTAAACGAATGAAAAATAGGCTTAAAATCTTATAAAATATCATGTTTTTTCATGGATAGGGAAACATTTGTTTCTAAAATATATTTTCGCAATATTATTTTACTGTTCTCATTGCAATATTATTTACTAATTATAGTTATTTAATTAGTAAATTAAATTCAATTGTGATTGATTGAAAAAATGAAATAAAAGATTTATTACTTATATAGTACTTTTAAGAACTGTCGCTCTTCATATTTTATTTTTAAACAATTTTTAATTTAACTTTAAAACAAATTTCAGATATTTAAATAAAAATAGCTCTTATAATTGTTATATTATTACTGAAGGTATATAAAATATAGAATTTCTAATAAGATCACTTGGATTAAGGCTGAGGAATACATTAAATTTCAAACAAAATTTTCAATCAAATTCATTGTTATGGTAAAGAGTTTTACAAGAAATTTAAAAAAAAAACTTATTTTTATTGATTCATTTGAGGTAAAACAAAATTTTAAACTATTTCAAGATACTTCTTATTTTCAGATGAAATGGCTTTAAAAAGATAATGAATACAGCATGAAAATAATGAAAAAATATCAATCCGCTTATGAGCTTTACATAAATGATATCATTATATCCTACAACGATAGTTGATATTAAATTCTGTAAAGAGCTTCTTATCATAGCAAAATTTTGTGAGATTATCTAATTTTTTGTATCGGGAAGAAATAATGATGAAATTTAGTCTCAAAATAAATCTTTCTTTAATCAATTTTTTTACCAATAATTTTAAGAATCATTGCACAATATTGACTCAAAGAATAGCCCTCATCAGGAATTTTGTAAATATACAATATCTTTATAGCAATTTAAGAGTTCGACTTCTATGAGATTTATTAATTTAATGAAACTCTATATTAAAACACTTGAATTCAGTGTCAATTAAGATCTAGGTAAATATGTAATGATATCCTCTGTACTTAAAGTTTTTATTTTCCTTTACAGTAAACTTGAAAAGAAATCAAACTAAATTTTTTATATAAATTACTGTGATGAAAAATATCGCATAATTTTAAAAGCAGCAGGATAAATAATAAAATTTGAATTGATTAAAGCAATATAATCTAAAAGATTTTACTATAATAATGAACAACAAAAGATATTGCTTTAAAAATAAAAAAAATAAAAACTAAAATGAGCAAAAAAGTTTTTTCTAGTTAATTTTATAAATACTTTGTATTAAAAACAAACGGCAAAAGAAACTTGAAACTTCGCTTGGATATTATCAACTACTACATTGATCAAATTGTTCATAAGAACAATTCCGTTTTATAGTAGCTAATCTGTAATTTCAAAGTCACAAACATGTACAAACTTGTCAAAACATGTCTCTGAATTAGTTCAACATATTCATATTCCTTATTACTACTACAAAATGATACTTGAGATAAAAACTGTACAGTACAATAGGATTAAACTCCTATTATATCGATAATAAAAATGGTTTTAACCATTAAAATGTTGACGAGCTAATATCAAAAAGAAGATGAAAATAACTTTTGTTCCAATTTTAAAATTCTGATGTAAGGAAAAGATAAGCAATAATTCATTATTATAAATTAAGTACAACATATAGGAAGATTTCAAAATTATAACTTGCCTTCTTTTACAGTAACTTTTTAGATCACCATAGAACAACATAAACAATGTTCATCTACGAAAAATTTCGTAAATGTTTTTTTCATTGAGGCTATGTATAATTTAAAAATAAAAGCTACATTGCATCCACGCGATTTATGTGATCACTTGACTAAGCATATAGGAAACTCGTCTGATCTACTGACTTATAGTTTCCTCTTCTTGGTAAAATATCCTGTTTTGTTTTCATTTATTTTTTTAACTTGCAAAAATATTTTTTATATTCATATACAGAAACAGCTATATAATCGAAATAATTTTACAGACAGAATAGTTTGAAACTCTTTCATCTGGAATGGAAATTTTATGAAGATTTTTAGATTCTTTATTTCCTTTGTCTTTAATTTTAAAACATTCCAATGGAAGAAGATTAGAAATGGTTTATTGAAAACAAAAAGTAGTATTAACTCATTTTCTTATCTTTTGCACTGAAGCAATTATGTCAAAAAGTTATAAAAATGATTTTGAATGATAAAAAGATGCATGACTTAATTGTGTTGATGCACTTTAATGAGTTATGTGATATGTGAAAATAACTCTTAATTCACAGTAGCCAACAGAAAAATTTAGAATAAAATAAATGTCTTAGGCAGTGACCTTAAATGCTTAAAATGCTTTTAAAATTAATATATAACTTATAAATAGTAAATTGGTATGTGCTCAAGTGTTTCATTAATGATTTAAGTATTTGGATGGTGAAACAGATGAAATTAAAGTTTTAATTAAAGCAATTTTGTTTGCATGTTTTCATAAATGTTTGTATATAAATTTAAATTGAATCTTTGTACACGTGAAGACATACTTTTTTTCTATAGAAATAAGTGCGCAAGATATATTTCAAAAGTAGGACTTTTATGATTGCCAGTTTGGAAAATAATTTGTGGAATAAAATTTTAAGTTTTTACCATAAATTTCAACCCCTTTTGCAGGAAGATTAAGGTAGATAAGGAAAGAAAAATTACGGTCGAATATATTAAATAAGTTTTAATTTAATAATATTGAATTTGATTTAAAAGATTTATATTGAATAAAATTTTTTCTTGACTTCTCAATGATGTTAGATCTATTGATGTTTAGTGAACGTTCTAGTTTCTGCACTAAATAGAAAAACAGTCACTATACAAGAAGTTATCTTCTTTTACACCTGTTTTGATTTTATTTTCATTTCACATGCATATTTATTTAATGACTTGCAACGTCGATGGGCAATAATTTAAAATTTTATGGGAATATAAGAAATCTATACGCTGATTAATATAATTTAAAATAAACTGAATCAAATTGGAAAAAAAATTAGGTTCCACATTAATTTTGTTAAAAGCATTTGGAATTAGTACAAAATTCAAATCATACTTTTTATTTTCTGGGTAAAAAATTCTTTACCTATGGTCCATATAAAAAAAAAATCCCTATAAAATTATTTGAAAATAATTTAGTTCATTTTATTAGTAGATTTTTTTGTGAAGCATTTTTTTATATATTTTATGAAGTCATTATAATTTTAATATATTGACCTTTATTTAGAAAAAGCTTTTTTTTATCTATAAATTATTAAACTTTTAATTTCCCTCTCGTGTAATAGTTTTAGATATTGTAGAAATCTCAATATAAAAAAAACACAAAAATATAATAATGAAAAAAATCATAGGAAATTTGCTTAAGCAATATTTTATACAAATAAAAGTAATTGATTTTTTAGGAATGTGAAAAACATGAAAAATGTTTTTTCAATAGATTAATTTTATACTTATTAGTAAATATAATTTTATTAAAGTGTTATTTACTAATAACTGGAATAAGGAATTACATCAATGCTATTGGAGTACAATGATTGGTCCATTTCTCCTAAGCATGATGCAAAAAATCAATTTTAAAATTATATTTAATATTGTAAATATAATAAATTAATGTGAAACTATGAACTCTAGTTTTATTTTTATCGAAATCAAGAAGGAGTCATAGATTTTTTCATTTATTTTAACAAATTAACAGAATATTTTTTGTTCAAATATCAATAGCAAGTTTATATGAATAATAAATTTTTGTGTTGCTTAAAATCAAAATGCAAAATATAAATACTCAGTACTAACTTAAAAGCACATTGTAAAATTTACATCTTACATTTAAAGAGGGTTTTAGATAATTGGATAAACTATTATAAATAATCAATAGTGGTTATTCAAAAATGTAATAAATAAAAATACCCATGAATAACTAACATTTTTAAATTTTAGAATAGTAACTTAGTTTCTTCTAAATAGATTGAAGGGTTTGAGACAGCAATTTCATAAATAGCAATGTTCTATTAAATATATAGAACTTATTTAGTTTTATTTTATAACCCTTTTCCAATCAATGTATTTATTATTACATTATAAGATAGAAAGAGGAAGCACTCTTCTAATTGGATTTTATTTAACTTTTAGTTTCACAAAAATTAATGAACATTACACAAAGTGTAGCAGAAGGTACTACAGTTTCATTCATTTTTTTTTCGAACTGATTATTTTACAGATTCATTAAAGATAACTGTCCTTAAACTTTTGAAGCAACAATTTGGATAATGAGTAAGAAAAGTCTTACCACGAACTTTAATAAAAATGTTCTTGCTTTATTGATTATTTCAGACATTTTACTGTTAGACTAGATGTTTTGTTACAGCTTTGCTCTTTTGTTTTGCTAAGCAATTAAAATAGGTAATTAAACTGTAATTACAATTAGCGTAAGAAGTAAAAAATGTAATCATCATTATTGGTGATAATCTGGGAGAAAACTTTAAATATTGGGCATATTTGGAAAGAATGAAATAAAAAACATTTATTCAAGGTGATTGAAAAAAAGGTCAGTGTAGATATTTTTTATTATTGTGCAGTACTTATGGGAAATCTAAAAAAAAATGCTTGTGTGTCAATGTTGTCATATAAAATGATTGATATATAAAAGGTGTAAGTTCTAGAGGTGAATTATATTACTTATCAATGTTTTATATGAAAGTAAAATAAATGCTTACATTTAAATAATTATCTCGTAATTTCTTCCGTCCCTTCATTAATTGATTGTTAATTAATCCGTTTAAAAGACAAGCTTAAAAATATTTTTAAAAAACAGATGAAGAAATAATGAGACAAAAAATTCCAAGTTAGCTTAAAAAATGGAAAGCTTTTTAAAAAAACATTTAAATGCTGTTCACATTATTTGTAACAATGTTCATATGTATATTATGTTCTAAAATGAGAAGCACAAAGAAATTAGAACGCAGATTAGTTTTTTGGTATTATATTAGGGATGCAAATCAGAAATTATACGTGTCTTATATATTCAAAATCTGATAAATTTGGAAGATGCCAGTAACTATTATGTAACTTCTTTTCACACCTTATATGTGTGTGTGATATGATATATTGCTAAAAAAAGGGAGTATCAGATATTGATAGTCATAATTTAACTTAAGTAAAACTTCATAATTTTAATCTTAGTACAAAAGAGAAGAAGAAAAATTCAGACAGAATTCAATGTTCTTTATATCAGAAAAATATAAAAGCAAAGTTTATTTTGTTATTCGGATATTGATGACGAAAATGTTATTACAAAATGCATGGCAAATAGTCTTTATAGAAACCATGACTTAATAAATTATCAGGAATCTTGGATTGGGAAAAATAATACAAAAAATAATTGTTTGAAGGTATATGAAGAGTGTAATTTCAAAGCTATTGAAATGATTCTAAGCAGCAGATATCGCCAAATATCAGTAAGAGTTGGAAATATAAAATTAATATTCAACAAAATATATAATTAATTCGTATATATTAATTTATATCTATATTTTATATACATTAATTTAACAATAATTTCTATTAATTGAGAATTATTAATTCCTAAGATATATTTCTCTTAGCTACTTAAAGTTTATTCTTAAGAATCTTTGAATATATACATTTATTATTAAAAATAACAAATTTTTCTAATTATTTATAAAATACCGATATTACTATTTTAAAATTCATAGTTGTTACATTGTTCAATATTATAAAAACGATTTCTAAGTACATTATAATAAGCTAAAAAATAAGTTGTAACAATTGTTTATACTGAAATGTTTATTCAAGAGTATAAACAAACCTATTATAAAATTTTATCAAATTTATAAGTGTAACATAAATAAATGTCAAATAAAGTGATATATACTTCCAAAAATATTGGCATTTATTAAACTATGTGTAGACGTTTTTCCTTATCATTTTTATTCTTTTTTGCTTAATTTAAATGTATAATAAATGATTTTCATTTATGAAGGACACATAAATGATTCAAATTATACAAAAAAGGGCTTTCCCTATAATTCAGTTTTAATAATTTTACTTAATTTATTTTCAATAGCGTTTGAAGATATATTACGTTTGAGAAACCATAATAGCGTTTTTTTAAAGTTTTATTTTATATAGTATTTATTTCGTATAATCATACATTTGCAGAAATATATTATAGACATTTATTTATAAAATGGAGACATTTTCCTATTCGTAAACCAATCATAAAAATTTTTTAACACGAAAATAATCAAATAATTTATTTCTTGAAATCATTAGTTATAAAACATTATGGTCCCCATTTTTACAAATCTCTCCCATAAGTTTCAATTTATTTTTAAAGTGCTTACAAAAGTTTGCCTGCAACTGTTTCTCACCCTAAGGAACACGCGCAGTTCATAATTCAAATAATTCAATATCATACAAGATCCAAACATATTTCTATGTCCTTCTTAGTTAATATCATCCAGGAAGAACGTGCCGAACTAACTTTATTGCATTATTCAATAAAAAATGAGAAACCATAACTTCCGTAAACTATAAACTTCCAAAAAGTTTTACTGGGATTAAAAATTTATTAATAGTAGTACATGAAATTCTACAGTTAAAAAAACATGCACAATGAATCAAACTATTATTAAAATTTTTTAAGATTATTTAGATGATGAAACTTACATATTTATAAAACACATTTCAATGCATTAATAATATAGAAAACGATTTCCAGATATTTTATTAAAAGAGGGATTGATATTTAAAACATTCACATGAATATTCCATCTGAACTTATAGATTTTGCTTTATATTTTTCATTCCCTCTGTTTTATGTTATTTTTCATCTGTTTTTTGGTATTTAGATAATTCAAAGTCCGTTTGTCCATTTTTGGACAGCCAAGTCATGGATACGCTTGACGGTCAAAATTTGCATGTGATCACACTCAGGCTGAAGCTCCATCCACTTTAAAGCTGTTTCAAAGACACCAAATGCTTTACTAGCTGATGATCACGTGTTTGCTTCTTCAAGGACATTAAGGTCATGTTATAAATGAGCTCTTTAGATAAGTTTACCACCATTTTCAGTTTGAAATCTAGGGATTCATTCATAATTCATTTTATAATATTTTCAGCACTAACTTCTGAAAATCCGAAAAAAATGTTTTTGAATTCCTCAAATGACACGTCATTCTAACCATCTCCCTATTCTTACCTTTCCTTGTTATCGAGCTTTTTCCTTTTTTCTCGTTTTTCTTACTTTTCTTCAGTATACTTAATTTTTCTGGAATTTTGATTGTGATTCGAATAGTTGGAGTTTAACTGTATTTGCAAATTTTGAAAGCAAATGCTCAAGTAATACTCATATTTTTGTAGTCCAGACTGTTATGAATAGTTTGGTCTGAATGATGAAAACATATAGTGCACTTGAGGTATCATAAAAATTGTGGAAAGAAGAACAATTTGCACTGCATTTAAAAAAAATTTAAACTTTTCATTTCAATAAAGTGATGTTTAATTCTGATAAAAACCGACGCAGTGTGTCTTTCTCTTTTAGTTATTTCCACATCATGTAACATTATCTTCGAGATGTGATTCTTGACAACCATAAAATATCTATAAAAAGGAACTTCAAACAAAGGAAATATCTACATCTTTGAATAATTTTATCTTATCAATAATGTGATGTTAAATATGTCTCAGATTTCTTGCAAGTTCATGATGAAAGTAAATTTATACTACTCAAAACAACTATATTTAACTAAAGCTCAATAGTTTAACAAAGCATTTACAGTTAAATTATGTATAAAGAAAATTCTTTTTTACAATAAAGACTTTAAAGTTAAGATATATTTAAGTAAATAATCATATAAACTTTATAATTATATCCAGAAACCAATACTTAAATATAGCCGCCTCTTTGTACATCTTTTTAAAATATATAAGATGAAAAAAAATCAAAAACATCCAAATTTTTTTACAGAATTATATCAATATATAATGGTTTTATATGTTTCCAAACAATATTGTTTTAAATGAAATAACTAATCATCACAACATGTAAAGAAAAATATCTTAAAATCAGAAATTCATGAGCATTTCCTCATATGAATAATATATTTCTGTAATTTCATATCAATTACCATTTAATATTTTTAAAGGGCTTTATCTGTCGCTAAACTAATTTAATCATTTAATCTAAGCTCCATTTAGCTTAAGATACTTACTGAACCGAGAATAGATAGGAGGAAATGTTTAAGCTAAATTAGAGACATAAATACATCAAGAAAATTTTTACTTTACACTCAGATATATATATATATATATATATATATATATATATATATATATATATATATATATATGAGTTTGCCGTAAAAATTGCATATATATATCTATATCTATCTTTCTATCTATATATATATATATATATATATATATATATATATATATATATATATATATATATATATATATATATATATATATATATATATATATATATATATATATATACATATATATATATATATATATATATATATATATATATATATATATATATATATATATATATATATATATATATATATATATATATATATATATATATATATATCTATATCTATCTATCTATCTATATCTATATATATATATATGAACCATACACGTGATTGTAATATTGAAAAATCACCAATATGATGGATGTTGGGTGAAAAAGTTGGAATATGTTTTAAAGACAAAAAAATTAACTAAATGTTTTGTTTTAATATTTTTTAACGTTTTTATAGAATAGTCAAATGATGAATCAAACAATTAACATAAGATGACCTTATTTTCTCCAACATAAATCTATTTCCTCAATAAATAATTTTATTTCATTTTTTAACAATACAAAATATCTTTGAATATAGCATTCACGTGTATCTTTTTTGAATTACTAAACAAAGCTTTAATTAGCTTCAATCACCAAGATAAAGTAAATAAAAAGGCCTTAATACGGATTCATTATTTATAACGTATATTTTTTGAAATGTATTCATTATATGATTTTAAACTAAGAATGTGTGTCGAGAATAAAATTTAACTTTATAGATATATAAGTATAAAATCTGTGTTATCACATTTAGGTATATATTGCTATATATTAATCATATGTAACAATAAAATGTTTCAAAATTCAATATATTTGATTTGTAGATACCTAATATTATTTATACATAGTATAATAACAATGACTTCAAAATATGTAATCACTTGTCTCTACAGTTTCTGGAGATATACTAACAGAACTGATTCAAATATTACTGACGATCATATAAGGTAAACCTAAAATAAGTCTCTTAGCTTTCATTGTACAAAAAAAACTTATTTCCATGTAAATAATGTGCAAAAATAACTTATATTAGTATTGAATCTATTGTTATATCAAATTCAGAGCAATTATAAGTGACATTCTCGCGACAAAACTAGTCACCATAGCAACGGGTAATGATTTCTTCTAACATTCTACGTCTCAAAGGATTGGTAATAAATATTAAATTACCATTTCTTGTAGGGGAGTATATATTATTTATGAATAATATATATTCCTACAAGAATTGACTTTTTTTAAATCTAATTGGCTTACTAAAAACGTATTTAAAAAATTCCTATAATAATTTGACAAAAACATAAAATAGATGAAATTCTTTCTAATTTTACACGATTTAAAAATAGGATATCTTTAAGTTTATATTTTTATACGATTCTTCTTATAATAAAATTACATTTATGCAAATGAAACATTAATTTAATTCTAAGAAACGAAATTATAATTTTTTATACTTTGGAAATTATATTTCTCTTGAATAACATAATTGAAAGTAGTTCTCTTCTAAAAACATTACTATGAAGTAAGCAAATGATTAAATTACTTATTATTTTTAATATTTTATAAAATACTTGCTATAAATAATAACAAATATCAGGAATATTAAATTTAAATATGCATACAATTTATTCCTTTAATATTATAATATTTTATTACATTACTTGCCTGTGGCATCATAAATGAATGTAAAGGAATATATGTATCTAATATTCTAAGTAAACTAAACTGAATTTGTTTTTAGAATTTGGGAAAACTCTATCTTACTCAATTCGAGCTATAAGGCTATCAGCATAAAGCTACGAAACAGTTTTTTATTGCAGTTTTCTTGTCAAAGAAAACTAAGAAACAAGATTACATCCAAGTTCATATAAAAACGTTCTTAGATGTAAATATTTTGTAGCTCTGTTATTTTCTCCTATATGAATTATTAGTTAAATCATAAGCATATGAATATTAACTGATTCCGTACTCTTCTTATTACTTCAGATGGCTTACATCATGAAAATAATGTATAAGAAGCTTGTTTTGGAGGTTATTCATAAAAATATTATATTCATAGAAAAGTTATATAGAGTCCTATATATTCATTCGAAACATCTAAACTTACTTCTACAAACTTTATTAAGAGAAATTTAATACAATATATTATTATTGTAAATATCATATTATATTATTACTGCATATATAGTTAAATAATTATATTTTTGTGTATTTGTTACAAGACTAAAAATTATGATAAAGAAATTCAGAAGGACGTATTCATTATGGATAGATTTATATGAAAGAAGGACAATGAAACATTTTATTGATTGTAAAATTGTGTGAACTTTCCTAAATTAAGCGTTAAAAAGGACAAGGTTATCAAAAAAATTTAATTTGTAAGATCTACTCACTAGAAATTGAAATTCACTCAAACATATGAAAATAACTATCTTTTCATGTAGTATAAATGAAAGTTTGTATGTCGATTGCTTTCTTAATTAAAACATATTCACAGTTTCTTGTATAACTATTCTTTAATATTTTCCAAAATCATATTACGTAAAATTCTTTAATGTTTAGTAAAAAAAACAACAAAATTACATCAGAAGTCATATAATTTAGAAGTTAATATTTCTAAGTGAAGAAAATAAAACTACAATTTTGATTTTTTTTTCTTTTATAATTACTTTTTTACGATTAAATGCATGTATTAGAAATATTATAAACTGTCAGTTTTACACTTGAATTAATTAAAAATAGTTTTTACTGAGTGTTCGGGAGCTATTCTTGCACGAAGTAAAGTTGATTGCTTTTTGTTTGGGTGTGAGAAAAATGAAATAGAATTAAAAAGTCATTTTAATTAATTTATTGAACATAAGATTATTTTAGAAATGGTGGCTTCTCAATCAAATATATTTCTGTACATTTTAAATAATATATGTTCTCATGTAACTACTAATTTTGTTTCTCCAAGCTAATTGAATTTATATTCATATTTAAGAAGTTATTGAATCACTACCACAGAAAAAAATTTTCTGACGTATGTGATGAAAAAAATTAATAAAATTAAAGGAAAAAGTTTTGTTATCGATTTGCTTAGAACTTAATGCAGGTTCCTTAAAACTATTTAAAAAAATTAAAATGGATGAAATTATGTTTGGCTTTCAAGAAAAGTATTCAATATTTATGAAAATTAATTTTATTTTTTAACTTTTAACGAATTAAAAGTGGGCAAATTTATTAAATATTTTCATAAATCTTTTAACAATTTTTGCTTCGATCAAAAAATAATTTATACATATTTTCAGCAATTTAAATATTGCTCTAAATTATTTGCCCTATGCATAAAAATTTCTACGTGTCCTATTGATGAAATTTCTTAATGTAACTACTACAATAAAATTTGACCACTATATAATCCCTATATTTTTAGACATATCAAATAATTTTTGATATGTCTGAAAATATAGCGATTTCTTAAGCATAGATGAATTCTTAAGCATAGATAGATTTCTTATCAATGAATTCAACTAAGATCTATCAATTAAGCAATCAATTAATGACAAAAATAGTATATTTTTTTCTTAAATTATTGCATGTTTAGAAGTATTTCAAGACCATAACAGTAATAATTCTTACAGGGAATTCAAGAAATAATTATGAAATCTCCATAATATAATATTTTATCAAAATATTTTAATATATTTTATATAATATTTAAGTAACTCTCAAAAATTATTCACAATAAAATAACTCTAGTTTTCATGCTTCTTTTAAAATTATAAACTTGTAAAATTTATATTTATGCGCTATTGATAAGATCTTTAACTAAATCATTTATAATTCTTATAAGACAAAATACTAATTTCAATGCGAAATATGATTGAGGCTTTCTCTAAGATATTCTTATATTATGCATAACGGATTTAAATATTATTTATGAAATTTTGGTTCTATTTGATGTTACTAAAGATACAATTTACAATTTGCATAAATAAAATTAAGTACAGATACTTTTACGATTATTGAAAGGATTTTAGTTTAAAAGTGAAATTTCAATATTTTCATCCATCCTTTGAAACAAAAATAACAGTTCAGTTTCCAATGCTATCCCTTGAATTAAATCTAGTCAACATTAAACTAGTTGTTTTATGCATTGTATATCATTAATCGGCATAATACTAAGACAAATGGCTGATAAGTGAATCAACCTTGGTGAAACATCATTGATAATTACTTTATTTGATTTAATACATTTGCGTTTATCAAATAATCGGCTTGCAAAATACTTGCATTTCATTTAAGCTCTTTTATTAATGTTTTTTACAAATTTACTACATATAGTGCAGTCACATACGTAATAAATTTTCTAAACTGGTCAGGTTGCTGATTTCTTTCTCAGATGTTTTTTCGATCTTCTACAGTTAGACCTTCCTTCTTTACATCAGAATTTCTTTAGATTTACGCGCAATATTTTTTTTTACAAAATACTTTGAAAATATACTCTAAAAAGAGGTTTCCTTAAAAATCGATCTGTTGCAATATGTAATAGATAAAGTTTTATTTTCTAACTCTTTCTTTTCTTTCACTTTTAACAATTTATAAAGAATAACAATAATGATAAGAATTGAAACATAATTATTATTTTTTGATAAACTCTAAAGGAAACAGGAATCAGATCTTTGCATGATATACCATAAAATTTTATATATTTATTGTCTAAAAATATTCATATGTTTGTATGTAGTGCAAGCATTCAAAGAAACTTATTTTTTGGTGAATTGGATTAATTCTTTAGATTGATTCATTAGATTAGTCAGTTACATAAAATTAATGCACAGTTGACAACAACATTATATTTAAATTACATTTATAAGTATATTTATAAGTATTTATAAAAATTATATTTTTATTCTCTTATATGCATTTTTGATTCTTTTGAGGTTTTAAGAAATATGAACTATATAATACACTATTTTTTTAAAAAAAAGTAAAATATAAATATTTTACAAAATTATCAACAAATTAAAATTTCCAATCTATAAGATCCATTAAGAACGAATATCCCACATTAAATGTTTAATCAGTAATTGGTGAAAACTCCCTTTGTAGCAATGTATGCTTTTATAGACCAACGTAAGAAGTGATAAATACCTTCAATGTCATCTTGCGATACAATCTAGATAAAATTTTCTTCAAAATTCTGAAACTTTGATGTATTGTATCCCTTATGCACCAATTATTTCCATAAGGGATTTATTGTTCACACAGAAGCTTTTCAGAGGTTTATATATGACAGCTGTAGATGGCCTGAAATTGCCTTGTTGTAAATTAACCTCAAGATTGTATGCCAGGAAGGTTGGGTTGCAGAGCGGGGAAAGAATAAAAATTTTCCATAAAAATTAATTGTACGCAAGAGGATTAAAAGTGACTCGTTTCCTTAAGCTATAGCACTCGACAGTGTCACAATAGAGGAAATGGTAAAATATATATCTATGAAACAAAAACTGAATGAGATCTCTTCATACATTGATGTATTGCTCACCTGATCCAAAAGGGGAATGGAATGCATCACCGAACACCATACGATAATACTCTTCTGATAACTATGCTGATTGATTTCGACACAAGTGCAGACGACTTCACCAATATTTTAAGATTAAAAGCAGATTTTTCAAAACTGATATGATAAAACACTCTCATTGCCAAGCATTTTTAGAGGATGAAAGGATATACGAGTAATGTGTAAGTGTTACAACATGTTATATAGCGTATAGTGATTATCAACGGAGTGTTCGGACTTGCTTCATAAATCATCTGATTTTATCCTGTAGTTTTGCTGACTAATTTCCCAGTCATTTGAAGCAATCACTTAAGCTACTTGAAGCAACCATTCCTGCCAGCACTTATTCATAACCATACTCTTATGGTGCACACAATTGCATCGCACAATATGTCCGTGCAATTTCCTGCATATCAACGACGCTATTGTAACTTGTTTTAAACCATATGAATTTAGCAAAAGAAATACTAATTAGATCTGGAAGTAACGTTAATTTTTCTTGAAAATTTAATTCATTTTATGCTTTGATATAAAAATTTGAATAGGAAATTTTTAAATTCAACGAATTTTAATAGCGCCAAACCCCTTTTATTTTGAAAAACAATTTATATATGCTAGTTTATATTTAGAGTTATTTTGATTTTTTACCAGTTTTTTTATTTTATCTAGTAATTATATTAATATGAATACTGTAAATTAATTTAATAAAAATACAATTGATTATAACGGATCAAAAAAAAACTCACTTAAGTGATGGAACACTTACATTTTCATCATATATTTATTCAAAAATTTTACTTTTCAAAATGTTTTAACATTTTTTGGCTTTCCTTTTACATTTGAAACATGATTTAATCTTCTTGGAATGAATTTGACTTTTTTTTTTTTGTTGCGATTTCTGGAATGATTTTATCCCATTCTTCTTGAAGCACCTATTTTAATTGTTGTTTTGAAGAAATGGAGTGCTTGTGAATTCTTGATTCCAATTCTTGCTAAATATTCTCTATGGAATTTAAATCTAGAGATTGGGGTAGTGTTTTTATTATTTCAAGACCGTTATTCAGCAGCCAGAATCTAATGTTCAAGGCAGTTTGCTTTTGGTCATTGTCCTGATAGAATTTAAAATCGCTTGAAGGTTCAATTTTCATGCTGAAGATTTCAAATTTTGCTTTAGGATGTCAATATACTTGTACTATGATCCATTTTACTGTCAATGAAATCAAGATTGTCAACTCCAGCGGACGACATACACTCCCATACCACCACTCATCCTCCTCCACCATGTTTTACTGTTTGCACCAAGTTCTGTTTACGAAATTCTTTCCTCGGTTTTCTCCACGCCAAAATTCTACCGTCAGAACCAAATATATTAAATTTACTCTCATAAGCAAATATAGCTTTATTTCAGTAATCAGAATTTTTATTAATGTTGAATTTTAAGAAAGTCAGTCTGAGTTTTCTATTTTCACTTACGTAGTATTTTTTCCTGATATCCAGCAGACTCTACCGTGATATCGAGCACAAATCGAATTACTCTTCTAATACTCTCAGGATTGACAATTACTCCATATAATGTTTGTAAATCAGCAGCAACTTTAGGAGCACTCATTCTTGGATTTTTTTTTAATAATTCGAACGACAATTCGCTTTATTCCATTGGATAGCTTTGATGGTCGGATAAGTCTTCTTTTATTTTGAATCATATGATTCTTTTTATATTGTTTAATGATATTGAAAACTGTTGAATGAATGAGCAGTTTCTCTAATAGATTTTCCACTTTAAATATGCAAATTAATAACTGATTTTCGAATTTCAGGCGAAGTTTCTTTTCGTTTAGCATTCATGGCGGCACACAGCTAAAAAATACAAAATTCCAAAATAATCTGGATAGAAATACTGCATATGATTTTATAAATTATTGCCAATTGCTTTTGAGTAAAAATAAAACACACCCAAAAAAATATTTTTATTGCTTTTTTCAGTTGATTTTTGTTTTATAACTAATGGTGTCTCCTCACTTATGTGAGCTATATTTTGCTTCGTTCTAAACAACTATATTTTTATTAAATTCATATTTTAATACTTAGATAAAATATATGTTGTGTAATGATTGTTACTAAATTTAAGTATGAAACACACTCACAAAAAATTTTTACATGTACTTTTAATTAATTTTATTACAGTTTCTTTTTGTAAATCACAAGTGTCCCATCACTTTTGTGAGACACTGTAATTATTAAAACCTTTAAAAAATTTTCTAACTTCTGTTTTTTATGATTTAGTAATCTTCTAAAAATTCTTAATTGCTGCTTTTGTATGTTGTAAAATTTTAGTTGTAAGAATATTCATAATAATTTTACAGAATTTTTATATACTTATAAATTTCTATCAGTTTTTCCCATTTTTGTTTCATAATTTTTATTACCTTAATTGCACCTTACTACGATCCATTTTAACTACAAAGTCATTCATAAAGTATTATCAATCCTAAATCAACATTTTTCCAACTTACCGTAATAGTCTTTCTTTTCCACGATTAGCTAAATGAGTATGAGCTTAGATCAATGGCTTAAAGTAAGTTGATATTTTTTTAATCTTGATTCCTCACTTTTAATATTTATTTAGTTGCTTATGATTTTTTGTAATTACTCCTTATTTTAAATCATTATCCATTTACTATCTCTTATTTACTGTTAAAAAAATTTTAATTTTTAAATTTTTTACACATCCAGATGAAATAAACTATATTTTGTAGTTTCTTCGGAATTTTTTCCCATCATTTTTTACTTATTAAAATTAAATTGTGTTAATTTTAATAAGTAAAAAATGATTTTTAATAAGTAATTTTTAATATAGTAATTTTAATTTTTCTTTCATTAATACAAAAGAATTTGTAATAGTTTATTTCTGTTTTATTTGTTTATTTATTTTCTAGAAACTATATAAGTAGATAAAAGTGAAATACATTTTGCTTTGTCTCCTATTCTCTTGAGAAGAAAAGACAAACTTATATTTTTTTTATTTTTTCTGCTTTTAATTTAATCATTTATTTATTTATTTTTCCTAAGTGTTTTTCTTTGTCTTTTACATGATTTGTTTTGTTCTTATTGAAAATTTTTTCAAATTTTATAAAAATACTTTTAGATTTGTATTTTTTTAGTTGTGTCATATTTTTTTATTTAAAATTTCTAAAATAATTTGTACTGTCAATTTCTTAATTTATTTAACTTACTGATTAATTTTTACTTTGCTTCAAGCATATATATATATATATATATATATATATATATATATATAAGATAAAACATGAAAAATATTAAATTGGAAAAACAGTGAAATATAAATAAGATAAAACATGAAAAATATGAAATTGGAAAAGCACTGAAATATATGAAACAAATGAAAAGAAGAAAGCATAAGGGCCACGTCTTGTTTTCAGGATTATACAAGAATCCTGAAAACACCTACATTTATATTTTAAATTTAATCTAATTACAACTGGCAACACTTCTTTACTATAATTCTTAAATTACTTTTGGCAACTGTCCTACTATTTTCATATATAAATTCCATCTGATTTGCTGACTTTGGCTTTATGTATTTAATTTTTTTATGTATGTATGTTTCATTTATATGAGTATCTCTAATTGCATTTATGTTTAATTTATTGGTACTTCTAATTTTCTGCATTTATATTTATTCAAATGTTTTAACCTAAGTTCATTGAATACGAACACTCTTTGGGGGAATTGCTCGAAGATCTTTAGACATTTGTCCTTCGAGCATGTCAGAAAAGAGTGTTCTTTCTTTTTGCATAGCTGGCCATCTCCCTCCTGATGAAGACGTGGCCCCTATGCTTTCTTCTTTTCATTTGTTTCATATATTTCAGTGCTTTTCCAATTTCATACTTTTCATGTTTTATCTTATTTATATTTCACTGTTTTTCCAATTTAATATTTTTCATGTTTTATCTTATTTATATTGGCAAATCTTTCATTAGCTGCTTTTGCGCTGGCTAGATTTCCTATTCTATTGTATATTCTGTATTGTATTTTTATATATATTTATATTTTTATATATATTTATATTTTTTGCTTTATAATTATATATATTTATATATATATATATATATTGTTATATATATTTCTCTATATATATATATATATATATATATATATATATATATATATATGGATGTGGATATGTGGATGTATATGAGCGTGCACATATGTAATTTCTCTTTTTTTCAATAATATACAATACACAGGGGAGTAAATAAAGTATATTTATTTAAAATCAAGAAAATCTCATATTGTTAAGTAAATGATTTCCCTACTATAAACTAAAACTTTATCCATCAACTGATATTCATAAATATATTTATAAAATTTATATCTTAATAAAGTCTTATTAGAGTCTTATTTAAAATATATAAATTTCCTTAAGAAAATTAGCCATTTTACTTTGCACTTAAAAATATCCTTTGCATATGAGTTCCCACCATGAGTTTAACTACTTTACATTTTTATTTTTTAGTTGAGAGAATCAGCATATTTCAACTAAAGCCTATGCATATTTTATCAAACTATTGTTTCAGTTAATATTTTAAATAGTTATATGAAACACATTTTGTAATCTGTGATTTTTCATTCGTAGTTTTATTCTTTTTTGATATCTGAAACAAAAATAATGCGAACAATGTGTTGTATGAAAATTGAACATTTGATAAAAAAAATGCCCTTTATTTAATAATTATAAAAAAATGAAATTCATTTGCTTGTTTTAAGCGATTAAATTACATGAAAACAATTGTGATACCAATGGATATCATTTTAAATTCAGTATACATCCAAAAATATTGTATCTTATAATATATCGCTAGATAATTTATTGGGATTAAAAAATTTAAAATTACCTATTTGAATAGATTCAAAGGTCCATATTTTTCAATTGTTTATTATTATCAAAATACTGTAAAAAAATTTTTTTCTATGTAATAGATATAAAATTTAAAGCATTAAGAGTTATTTTTATCAAAAATATAATGGCAAATATTCTGAGAAAGATATTAGTCAATCAAGGCAATTATAATCTAACATTTGGAAACTATAATTTTAATCTCATTTGAAAGTATTTATTGTTGCAATTGTTCAAATATACATGAATGATATTAATTTTGTAAGTTGAATGGAAAAAAATTGAAAATTAAACTTATCTCAAATTATTGAAATAATTTTACCCTAAATCTATAGGACACAAAAGATTAATTAAATAACGAATTTAGAAAATTATGCGACATCCATCAAATTGAAGTTGACAACTTTGCTCCGATATATAAATATCTAGAACTTTAAAAATGATTGAGTTTCTAAAGTTCTCCCATAATTATAAAGTAATTAAACTAATATATTGTAAGTCTGACAACATGGAGTCACGATATACGTTAAATACCTCACATGTCTATTGATACGTTTATAATGAGAGACCTGAATTAAAAATAAGTCGAACTTAAAACTAGGTTTCAGTCATCTCTTTCCATAACAATTTTTAGTTACATTAATTATATGTTGTGTGATGTCATGATCACAATGCATTACAAAATGACAATGTAAATTATTTTTCAAGACACTGTAGGTGAGAATAAGAATTGACTTTGTTGAACATAAGAATGTCACGAGTAGTAGTAATAAGTCTCCAATGCTGTTTCCTGGAATTTAATGAAAATTTATATAATCTGCATTTGACAAAATGATTTCTTTGCATCATTAATTCAAAAATAGAAGCTTATTACTTCAAATCATTCCAAACATCTTTAAACTTCTCATTTTGGAAAAACATTCAAAGATAATACGGGAAAACTGTCTTTTGTGATTAAATATTAATATTCAATATAAAATGTAATTAGTATGGGAAATGTATCAAGTGATTAAGCAAAAGAAAATACGCCTGTGCAATTTCATATTGTTGCCTTTGAAACCGAGAATGATGCATAAAAATTATAAATGGTTTCTTTGTTATTTGACTAATTTATTTTTTAACAATTCTTGTATTGAATTTTTAGATTGAAGCGTAATTTTCCTCGGCGTTAAAATGCTTTGTATCGTGTGTCACAATTCTATATTTCAGTCTTACAAGAATCTATAACTTAAATTTAACAGATTATTTCATGTGATGACCGTTTTGATAATGTTACCAAAGTTTCAAGGATAACCACAAAACTTCACATCAAAATAAAATAATAAATTTCAATTTTTAGACATAAGTTTAGGCTTTTACTAAGGACTTTCAAGTCATTTTTTTAGTATCATGATTTATATGTATTTAATATTTAATAAGGAAATACTATTTAAGATATAATTAAAAGTTGTAATTATTTAGTAGATGATAGAGTTTTTTGTTGCAGCTAGATATATTTATTTTTATGTTTCTGCACACACACACATTCACGGAGCACGCATATAAATTACAGATTTCCCCCTACTTTAAACAGGCATACAGTTATTAGAAGATTCTTAATAATATATAATGAAACGGAATGTATAAAGAATGGATGTTGCAAAATACATTGCTTTTATAGTACTGAACTTACTTTGAACCACAAATTAACATTCAGATGTTCAGTTAAAAGAATAATTACTAAAAACTATTTAATCAAATTCAGATATGTAAAACTGAGTAAGGAAAATGAATTTACACTATATTTGACTAAATTTTAATTATAATCTCGGAGGCTAAAATTTCCTAAATTTAACTTAAGAAGCTAACTTGATTCACACTATATTTGAGGAATTTAAAATTGAATACAAAAAAAAAAAAATGTCACATCTCTTTGCAAATACGAACACTATTTTCCTAACTTTTCACAAAGCTTTAACTATCTGGAAGTGAGCAATTAAAATCACCACTTCATTTTTATTTGCGTTTGCAAAATTGTTCACTTTAACTATGCAACACTTGTGCTTATAAGTATCTATATTTGCATTATTTAATTAACAACCTTTCCCAATTAATATTTTTCCATCAACAATAGCTTCGTCGAAACTTATTTCTAAGTGTTCACCTCTAAAGATGAGAAATAATTATTTAAAATTTTTTTATTTTAGGGGATAAATCCGGATTTACATTTGATTTGTAAAACTTCTGAAGTAAAGATTTATATCAAGTATTAATGATAAAGAGATTAAGCCTTGATTTTGAAACATTGTCTGAATAATTTGAAATCTCGTTATGCATAGTTTACACACAAATCAAATAATTAATTTTTAAGTATTAAATATTTTTCATTTTTTTATTTCTTAACTTGGCTTTTTTGTTGATCTACATAATCTTTTCACCGAAAAATTTCGCTAGGCGTTACAATTAAAATGAAACCTTAAATTATTCTAAACATACAGAGGATCGCGATGTTTATTGAACAAATAAACATTTGAATTAAAATAAAACAAAATTCTCCTCTTTTAATTATGAATTCAGTGTCATCAAAACTATTATCTCCATTGCGTGTGAAGGTTTTAATTGTAAAATAAATTTAAAAACAAAATTTCAAAATTTACTATAAGAAATATATGTTATATATTCTTACAGTAAACCTTAGATTTTTTCTAGTTACATTTTACATTTATCATTAAATTTTTTAATAATTTTCTTTTCAAAATATACTAAGCAATTCTCGAAAATTAAAGTCTAAACTTTAAATAAAGATTACTTTTGAGCACTGTTTCATTCGGAGGATTTATATGACTGCATAAAACTCCAAAATGTTACCTTGTGCATAATAGATGTTGTTCAAAATTAATTAGCTCATCTGCCTCAGAACAACAATCAACGATTTTTAACAAGCTCAATGTCTAACCATACTGAGGTATATGATGTTGTAGTAGAAGATATTACGAGCTGTTGTGTTGCACTGCTTTTGTATGATCGTTCAAAGTGTACCTATTTAATTGTTTTGATTTTGTGATTAACGTAATCTCATCTGCATTATTATTTGTATCAAAATACATATCAAATCAGTGCTTGTCTTTTGGTACATTGAATGTATATTATGCTTTTTTCAATAATAGTTTCAATTAGTCTTTAATTTAAAGAGAAGCCTAAGTCCAAAACATTTAAAAAATTAATGTTAGAGTTCAATGGAATTAATGATCTAGAAATTAAAGTTCTTTAAATGAATCAATAGTAAGAAGCTCTGCATACATCAATATAGAGTTATCACAAAAATAATACATTTTAATTTATGTTTCAATGATATCTCACTTGATTCCAGTTTATCAACAAAATTGCGAATTGAAGAATGAAGAAATTTCGTTTCATTTTCTCGGAAAATGCAAAATTTGCCAAATTATTATCTTGCTTTATAAGTAAATTGGTATATATTTTTAGCTCTACATTAGCACATGTTGCTTTTTTATTATCATTAAAGATATATTTATTTATCACCCTAGTATAACAATATTTTTAGGAAAGCTGGTGTCAAAAAAAAAAAAAAAAATTCGATGACAATTTCGAATTGAAACATTGTATGTGCTTCGCAAGCAAATATTTTATAATCTGCACTCTTTGATCTTAATAGTAATTAAAATTGGCTTAAATAAATCAAATCTAGGGAAATTGAGGCTTTGATGTGCTTTTCATTGTGCGTAAAGAACTCATTATCTATCCTAAAATCTTAATTTTAATTTTGAAACATTTGATAAAATCCTGAATTATTCTGCAAGAGCTAAGTTTGTGAGATTAACACGCCAAGTAAAGTTTTCTGACAATATTTACCGATTCTTATAATGCTGTATATAATTCTCTTTTATGATGACATCCAAATAAAAGTTCAGTTATTTGATCTGTGGAGCGCATTACAAGGCTTTTCTGAGTATGATCTAAATTTGAATGAGAAGATCTACCTTCTGCTTAACACTTTTTTTAAAAATCTCGAATCGCCTACAAAAAGATTAATGTCTTTCTTATTAATTACGTACATTATTTAGAGTTTTTTTTTTTACAAATGTAAAATTTCATTTGATAAATACCTTTTTTGAATCTGCGTAAACTTATTAGCATTTGCTAAACACAAATATGTTTATCCACGATAAAAAAAAATTTTCTGCTCAAAATGTACGACACCAAATATTAGTAGGATGTTTGACATTAAATAAAATCTGAAAATAAAACCACAAGAAAATTTTAATGAATTTAAGAAAAAATTGATAATCAAATCCAAAAAATTGAAGCAATTATGAGATATTACTAGGGTAATATTTAATAAAGGCGTATATAGATATGTGTGTTCTGACAGTTTGATTCTTTAAAATGTTTGTGTCTTGAAGAATGTCATTCGTGCTTTATAAATGGAAATTAGTATCAAACCAACAAAGTATGTTCCAAAATAGAATTTCTGTGTAAATACTCAGAATAAGAGGATAACAGAATTAGATTCACATAAATAATACCTCTCCGTTCTTAAGTTTATGAATGTTGAATATCAAATATTCTATCCCAACAAATATCTTTCATATGCGAATTCAAGATATTAGCCAGAATAATGTTACTGGCGAAAAGAATGTGAGGAAAAGGAAAGGTGAAAAGGATGTAATTTCAGATAAAGAGGAGCAATGATTTTTGTAAGCATAGTAGGACAAAAAAGGTTCATAGACTATTTATTTTAATTCACTGTTGTCAATATATTAATTAGACACACGAGATTTATTGTAGAGAAATTTATCGTTCCTACTTACCTAAAACTGTTTGGAAACAGTTAGCCTTACTATATATTTCTTCAGAATGATATGCAAATTCATTTAAAGTAATTGAGAAATATTTTCTATTTTTCAAAAACTGTTTATAAATTGCCCATTTTTCCGCATAACTTCTGGGATATTACGTTAGATCAAACTAGACGCAAAAACTAAACTTCTTACTTTAAAAATTTTTATTTAAATATAATAAATAATATATCATAACAAATATGTATTGTTATTGTGTTGTTACTTATGACACTTGGACAAGAAAGCTCGCTATGCCTTGGTAATGCGAATTTAAGTCAAAAGTGAGTGCCTTTCGCTTTAATGAGAGCATCACTTAGGTGTGTTACATCTTTGCTTTTTTTAAATCCTAATCCTCCAATATAGATGGCACTACCAGAGAATCCACACCCTCAATTTTGATATTGATCTGAAGGGGAAGGAAATTTTCTCCAGATCATTTCACCCATGGTAACTGCTCAATGACAGATCACAAGAGTTTCACAAATTTAACGAGCATGTGTATCGCATGTATTTGGTGGGTCTTTGGAGGAATTGGAAATCAAACTCCGCCCTTCCGGATGGAAGGCCAGTACCCTAACCACTAGGCTACCATGGCTCCACATTTAACTACTGTCTATTGAAATTGCAACACTGTGAAATAAAAGATATTTATTGAACTTAAAAATTATGTTATGAAAACCAAAAATGACTTAATTTGCAATCATTTTGCGTAGTTAGAAATTGGAAGTAGAAGGCAATTAAAATTGACCTTACCCAGTTAGGCATGATGTCGCTCTGAGTTCAGACGATAGAAATGGACAACTCATTCCATATTGCCCAAAATCTAGGTTTTATTTCATCAAATGTTTTATCCGAAGTAATTGGGGAAATATATAGAGAAAACATTTACTAGGAAAACAATCCAGAGCCTTCTGTATCAAAGAACAAAAGGCAAGGTTCAACAAGTGCACTATCTCGTGGAAAGATAATATTTCAAATGCTTTCAAGGTAAGACGCAATCACTGTCTATAAGATGTCAGAAACGTACCACGTTTTACTACACGAGTGCATACTTGACTTGCTACGAACAAGCTCACTTCTTGACTAATTGTCCTGATGTAATTCTATAATTTTGCAAGGCTGATCTGACACAAAATGTATGTTTTCGCGGTTGTTAGTTGTGTGAGGGTTTGAGGTCCTGTATGCCTAAAGATTAACTATCAATTCATTTCTCGTAAGACATTGTTTGGATTCTGACCAGTGCGAATGTCAATATAACGAAATGATAAAATACAATCTTGAGTGGTAACAATATTACCTCTATCGTATTACTAAACTTTTTGGTAATCATTTCCTTTGCTTAATCGAAGCAGGATATGATATTGTAGAAAATTTCAAAAGCAATCTCCGAATGAGGAATTCACTGTGCTTGTTTTGAAAGCAGTACCTCAGATGTAAGTTGTCTCTCGTATCTGATCTAAATTCACTAAAATCATAATTATTTGCATACTTCAATCTCTATTTTTAGTTGTTTAGATTCACAAGATTATTCTTTTTCAACATTAAAATTTTAATGACGAATATTGTATGTTTAATAATATTTAATATGATTTTATATATTGAATGCTTAAGTATTTTATGAGTTGATAAAGAATCTTTAAGAAATTAGAACTCTCTCCAAAAATAAAAAATTAATATTCTAAAATGAAAATAGAAATTACGTGTAGAAAATATGTTTCATTATATTCATTCAATGAATTCCTTTTTATACAAAATATTTTAATTGATACACATTTAACATTTTTAATGGCTGGGCAGCTACATTCTTTGTTCATCGAGCTTTACTTAATGAATTGTGTGTGTGTGTGAGTGTGTGTGTGTGTGTGTGCGTGAGTGTGTGTGCGCGTGAGTGTGTGTGCGCGTGAGTGTGTGTGCGCGTGAGTGTGTGTGTGCGTGAGTGTGTGTGTGAGTGAGTGTGTGTGTGCGTGAGTGTGTGTGAATGAGTGTGTGTGCGCGTGAGTGTGTGTGTCTGTAAACTGAGAAATATGAATGAATCACAAACATATAATTATAAATTATTTTTTGCTTTTGAAGAACAATTTTAACTGGACGTAATATTAAACCAGCATTGATAAATGAAAAAATTAATTCAAAATTGTCTTTAACAGTGTTATTTTAACTTGTTTATCTTGCTGATTCATTATTGTAGTTCAAATAGAAGGACCAATACGACACGTACATAAGTTTTAAAATGCACTTTGAACAATGATTTAGAATACGTTTTTATCAACCATTGTACTGAAAAGCAAAAGCTTTTGCTTTAAAATTTCTTATATATATTTTAAATTTGAATTAGCAGAACTTTTTTTAGAAAGTTCATAGTAAAAGAAAATCAAAAAATGGTTACACTATGCCCCTTATCTTTTTAAGTTATGAAACGAGTACAGAAGATTTATTTTTTTACCTTTTTTAGAGAGATTTTCAACTAAAATTTTTCCCTTATTAATAGAAGAATAAAACTGAATAAAAAAATGAAAACATGAATAATACCGAAACAAAAAAAATTGTAGAAAAGTATAAAAGCCCGAATACAAATCCACTGAAAGCAAAGATAATTTCCCTCGCGTAGGTTTTTGAGAACATTAAGCAAACCATTAGGTCGACGCTATTCGCTTCAGGCCAGAATACTCTTAGCTTTTATTTATTTTACTCAGAGAAAACCTCTTTGTGTGTAAAAGCATACTGAAAAGATTTAATAGCTTCTGTAAACATGCAAAAGTTCTGGAGAAAACTACATTTCATAACATCATACAAAGAGATTATATATTGACACAGGTTAAAATAAATTAGTCAAATTAGTTTTTTTAACAAAACTAATAAAAATACTGCTTATTTTCAGATGAGCTATTTTTATGTCTTCCCAAAAACATTTTTATATTTCTTCAATAGAAAAAAACTATTTCTATTCTGTCTATTGTATATTCATTATAATATTATCTAAAATATCACATAAATTTATACAAAACATTTGAATTTTCGTACAACTACATCACAAATAATTAATACATGTCGATTTAAAAATAACATCCTGAAATATTAATAATTTAAACAGATAAATATGAAACAAAAAATTAGAAAATGAATACTCAAAACATTGAATACTTAAAATTTTTATTTTTTAAGAAATTTAAAAATCTTTAGCTATTTATTTGAAGTAATGTATAAAACTATAATCATAATAGTTAAATAATATTATATATTAAAGTATAAGTTTGATTATCTTTTCTTAAACTTTTAAACACAAATAATCGAGTAGACTGAAACAAAACTCTTTATGTAAGTGAAAGGAGGAATCCTTTTCGTAAATTCATAATTTTAAGAACTCCAATTTGATACATACCATATGATATAGAGGAAATTCTACCATGAACTAATTTTTAAATTTTTTTTAAATCTCAACAGTGTGAAAATCTTAATAAATTTAAGCTATAATTAAATGGTAAATTAATTTTAACTATAACAGAAAGATATAAGATTTCATAAAGATTTTAAGCGCATAGACATTTTCAGCAGGAAAATTTAAAATTTAATAACGAAAAATTAAATACCTTCCTCAGGATCAGCCTTTGTGCAATATTTAACAATGAAATGCACTGTAATAGACAAAAGAAGTATTTTCCCAAAATGCTTACTAAGCAAAAATATTAAACAGTATTCAAGATGTGAATCATTCATAATTTTTTGACATAATATTTTCGAACGATTTTACAAATATTTTCTTCTAGCTTAAATTTTCAGCAATATAAGAATCAATAACTTGAATTCAGATGATTATTTTAATATTAACAAAAAATTAAAACTTTAGCGTAAATTTACAACATTTTAATTGTTTTAAATGAAAATTTTATTTTAAAAATATATGAATTTTTCCAATTAGATGATTAAATTGTGATAAACTCTTATTTATAGTTTTCCTTTAAATCAAGTATAACACATTTAAATAGCACTTTTCTGAAACTTTTTGCTTAATATCTTATCCAATTCGTTATTTTTTTAAATTACATTTTATAGAAGAACTTCTGATTTTTATGACCACATTATTTAATTTTCGTTACTTGGGATGAAGTATATAAAAATTAAATAAATTTGAAGTGACATTTAAGATATTACGAGGCACTGGAATGAACAATCTGTTTCAAAATATTCAATTTTTTTCTAACTCTCTTAAATTACATATTTCTTCATTTTTGATATTATTATTTTTTAAAACTTAAAGAGAAATAATAAGAATTTCGATAAAATAAAAGAATTTTATTGGAAAATATTGTTTGAATATATATATATATATATATATATATATATATATATATATATATATATATATATATATATATATATATATATATATATATATATATATATATATATGAGAAATAACTTCTAATAATTTCAGAATAACATGAATGTTGCTAAATTAAAAATGTTAAATTATTTATGATCTTCACACAAAAAGCCTATAATAGTTATCAAAAATAATATAGATAAAATTATTATTTTCCTTCAAAAGAAAACAATTCTTTATCTGTTTTTTATTTTTTTTAATTTTGAAGTTGAAGTAATGAAGTTTTGTAATTTAATAAATTTTCACTGCAATAACTAACATGATTATGGAAAATTTTATAGACCTTTTTGACTTAAAGAAAAATCAGGATCATATAATACCCTGACATTTTTAGAATTTTCCAAGAAAACTATGATACAAAAATTAATTTAATATGAATAGATAAGTTTTATATTTAGAATATAAGAAATGTATGTTTTCCTTGAAATTAAATCAGCAGAAACAAATCTTTTACATTTTATTGCCTGGTTTTTTTAGAAATATTATTAACTTGAACTTTTATTTCCGAAAATAAAAGCCATTAAAGTTATAATAGAAGTTATTAAAATGAAGGAACTAAGAAATCAAAAATTCGAAGGTATGCCATCTAATCAAAAGTATATATATATAAATTATGCATCTCATATTATTTTATTTAAATTTTTTTTTCTTTCTTAAAACGAGACTGTTAATATTATAACAAAGTGGAAACATTGAATAATGATGTTTTCTTTTTTGCATGAATTTAATGATATATTTAAAACAGACAGTAAGATGTTTTTTACAATTGAAAGGTACATTAATGAATTTTTTAAACAACTACGGTATATTTGTAATGAAAAGTTCATAATATTTGTTAACAGTTAACCAAATTCGAATCATATATTCAAAATAATTCTAGAAGGCAATTCTAAACTGTCTTGGTACATGAAACAAAGATCTTAAGAGTAATATCAGTGTCTAAGGAAAAATTATTTTAGAATAACCAAAATGGTTTGCTACTATCAATTTGAAAATAATGAATAAGTTGAAACTTGTTGCATTGATGTACGGTGTCATAAAAAGTAGCCGGTTGTGAATTCAATAAATTAAAAATGAAATAAATTCAAAATAAGCTTTGAGCGAAACAATAGTAGAAAAGAAAATACAGAAACACTGAATTTTGAAAATTAGCTTCGGAATAAAATACTAAACCATTGCTGTTCATTTTGTTTTCATTGAACGCAATTTTGCGCATCAAACTCTATAATGAGATATTCAATGCATAAAATCAAGATTTGCGTTACTAGTTATCCTCTTGATATTATATAAAAGGAATAATCATAAATTTGATTTTGTAGGAAATCCTGTTTCTAAAAGTTTGATCCAAAATCAAAGATTTTACAAATTTTCAATAATAAAACCTTTTGTCTGAAGACAAGTCTTTTTATTTTCAGTAGTTAAATTTGAAAATATTGCATGTTAATATATTATGCATAGCATTTCCTTCTCCTATTTTTCTCTACATTTTACATAAAAAATCTCAATTTTAATATATGAATAAATATGTACTCTGCGAGTAAAAAGACAGATTATTACTGATTTTTAAAATAAATATAAAATAACAGCTAAAATATAACCATTGATTTATATTTTAAAAGAATAAAAAGTAAATTAAAGACTTACCTTATATATTAAAAGCAAATTCTTTAATTAAATACCTTCGAAGTATGTTTACTTAAGAGAAACTATCTATATTTTTATTTCATATTTTGCTTTATTTATTAAAAAACGTTTTTGATAGGGATTATATTTACTAACAAAACAACATTAAGTGTAATTTTACTTGTCACTATATATTTCAGTCAGCTTTATATTTAAGTTTACTTTTATGTTAGAAAATTTTCTCTTTTTTTAATCATTTAATGGTATATTCACTTAAATTTTATATAATTTTTTTTATCTGTCTCTAATAAATTCCTTTCAAAAATAAAGTATCGTTGGTTTGTAGTTACTATGTAATCTTTCTGTAGAACTATAACTTGATGAACGTATTTTCTTAATAAATCATAAATGCCTATAACTCCTTTCTTGCTTGTATATCTTAATTTTTTTTTTAAGTATTTTCAATATAAATACAGTGAAAACATTTTTTTTTGCATTTTAAGTCAGATTTATATTTTTCATCCATAAATTATCGTTAGTAAAATAGGAATTAATATTTAGTTTATTCATATATGCAAAGCGCTTCATAAATATCTAAAACATTTTAGAATTCACAAAATATACGTTCTCTTTTTTGATATGAAAACAACCAGTGGACATAAGCCTACGCATTATTATTTCATAATATCAGTTATTGCTCACCCTTTGAGATCAAACAAGATAAGCATGATCCCTGAGATAATTTACTTTCAAGAAGCTCATCACAGGAATTGGATTGAAAGTAATTATCGGATATATATATATACATATATATAATATATATATATATATAATATGATATGATAAGAATTTCATATATATATATGTAAATATATAATATGATAAAAATTTCTTTCTAAACCAAATACATGTAACCACAAACATGCTTCAATTATAACTCTAGCCCCACATGTTCCAGCTTACTTCAAAATTGTATGCAAAACTGCATCTGCAACAGTGTCACGACCGTAAGAAAGCACAATTTCACACCTCAAATCATTCGGCATCGTTCAAGATCCAAATGCATTTTAGGCATCGGTGCACGTTCTGAGTTAAGAGCGTTAAGGAGGCACGTGACAAGCCAAGTATACTACTTAATTTACAAAAAAAGAAACACGAGTTCTTTAGGAAAAAGCAATATCTGTCGTAGTTTTATTAGCATCAAAAATGACTTTTCAATTAGAACATGACATTTATCGTAAATAAGTACGCATCGCGAATGAAAATGCTATTCTATTATAAAAATTACTCAGTTATTAAAAAAAGGATTGAAAAATTAAAAATTTTTATTATTGTATGATAAACTAAAAATATAACATTATCATTATAAATGAAGAATAACTAAAATTGAAATGTATTGAGCAGTTTCAAATTTAAATTGCAAAAAATATTTAAACACTACTTTTTCAATGATTTTCTAAACGATTTGTTGAGTGTTTTAACCTTAATTTAATAACTATATTACGAAATATAATGTAATTATTCATCCTTGCGATTTGTTACATTTGCAAACAATAATGGTTAATGACTGCTTAACGAAAATAATATGCAATATTTTCTTATTGATTGTTTACTGCAGACAGATAAAAATGAAAAATCCTAGTTTCTTATTTTAATTGGCAGTTTCTACATGTTGTTGTTTTCGTATTAATGGTGTAAGCATTCAGAAATTATTTGCTTTAAGCTAATATGTTAATGCATTTTGTAATATGTATATTGTTTAAAGCGTAAAACAATTTAAATATTCTTAACAATATTAAAATAATGTGCTTTCATTTGCAAAGAAATTTTTGAATATCAATTAAATCTTTTTATTCCTTTACTATTTTAGTAGATTATTACAAAAATATATAATACATTATTTTGTTAATATATCTAAATAGAATTATAACCAATAATAAGGCAATTTAATATCATCAATATAAAATAGAATTATTTATAAAATTTTACTAATTTACTATTCATTTTAGTAAATATTTTTTTTTCAATTAAAGCTAAAAAAATATTATTGGAGCACTGTAAAATTTGCAATATCAAATTTATATCTAAATAATAATAGAATAATATATCACATGCATAGTAGCTTACAAAAATTTCACAAAAAAAAAAAAAAAAAAAAAAATTCTTTGATAAACAAAAGTTAAACAAATTTTTTTTTATTTTCTTTCTATAAATTAATATTTGTTATGAAACGTGGTATTTATCGTATATTTTTATTTAAATCATTCATTTAAAGTATATAGTTATCGGAATCAAAAACTAAAAAGGAAATAAAAATTATGATTGAAGTCAGAATACAAAGGAATTTTAAAAAAAGAAATTACAATTATTAAAAATTATAAACTTTTAAAAAATAAAGAAGTATTGAATTATAAAAACTATTATACCACCAATAATCCTATTATACAAAGATATATTTAAGGAAATTTACTTTGGTAAAAAGCAAGCAGCAGTAAGATGGTAGTTGGTGTTGCAAACATTTTATTTTCTTCAAATAACAACCGAGTAATTTAAATATAATTCATATTAAATTGATTTTTTCCCATATTTCTAAACTTTAATTTCCATTAGATTTAAAAAACATAATTTTTAATTACAATTAATTATTTTAATAAAATAATTTATCTGACTTATTATTCCAATACACTGATGCATATCAAACGATCACAGATAACTATTTTAAGGATTGCGTTGCCTTACAAAATTAAAATGTTATTTTCTGCCTAATATCTTTCATTTAAGCGACTTGTGTGTTTCCATTCTGGCAGAAGAAAATGCTCACTAATGTTCAAAATTACTGGAGTTTTGAAATGCAATCAATGATTTTCAGAATTATGAAATCATCCCAGTTCTTTTACTAGTTCCGCCCACGCAAACATATATTAGCTTAATGAAAATTCAAGATTTACATCATAGTTTCAATGCATTTCGTTAAATTCTTGGTATTCAAATAAATGCGGTTTTTTCCTTTATTTTGAAAGCCATTGTACATAATTTTGCAATATTATTTGGAATTAAAATTATTGCAATGGAACGATATAAAAGGAATGGAAAGGTATTTATAAAAAATGGAAAAATATAATATTTTTAAAAATCATTTTAGTTACTTCTGTAAACTTTAAATAGTTATTTATTTATATTAAATATATTTGTGATTTATGTAGGCACAATTAATTTACGTTCAATTCAAATTAAGTGTAAAGTATGTGTGACTACTAAATTCAGAATGAAAATTTGTAATCTTTTCACTTCACATGCACCGAAATAAAATTAAAAGACATGTTTTTTCTTCTCACAATATTTTTAATTAATATTTAATTGTAGCATGCAGAATTTAAATAACCAGTTAAATGCGTTACACTTACATAAATTTATTGCACAATACATGGTATTTTTTAAAATTCTATGCATCTAAACAACTCGGGTTTATTGTTATAAATTCCGAACGCTACATAAACTAACGTTTTCCTTAAATTGATTTCTTTATAAAAAATATTATTATGAGTTTCATAAACTGATATGACTACACAATCTCGAACAATATTTTTATTAATTTTAAAATCAGCTTTATTTTTTGCATAATTTTAAAATCTATTTTTTAATTTTCATTATCTTTCGGATTTTAATGTCTGATCTCTTTATTCTATTATTTTGTTAAAATATTTACATTTATATGAGATATTTGTGATCATTAGAAATAAAATTTCTAAACTGGAAGTTTTGTTTTTCAATTTGATTTTTTAAAAATATTTACACATGGAAAAAAAAAAATTATTTGGTATTAACTTTTCTGCCTGAATGTTACCTGTACATTACTTTTTCACAAAGCTACTGTCCAAAATGTAATTGTACTATAAAATATTTATATATAATAAGCATATTTATAAATATACTTATTTTTAAATTAAAACATATTTTATATCCTACAAATATAACAAACATTGTAATCTTCTGTATATTAATATTGAAAGGAATTATTCAATGTTTT
The DNA here is from genome assembly GCA_030067965.1 of Latrodectus elegans. NCBI lineage: Eukaryota > Metazoa > Arthropoda > Arachnida > Araneae > Theridiidae > Latrodectus > Latrodectus elegans. The sequence continues at coordinate 56,330,394 of CM057820.1, forward strand.
AATAATTTTAAAAATCCTTTAGTTATTTTTTTAATATTAATTTTCATAATTCTATGTATTATAATTTACAGGTTTCACAGTTTCTTAATATATTCCATATGTAGGATTGGAAAGCGTAAAATGCTATGGGAATTAATTAAAATGCGTTTAATTAGAAAGCTAAAAGGATGATTTTTTCCAAAGAATTAGACATACTGAATTATATACTCAATCATATGTTTAATAAAGAAACCGATTTAAAGCTCTGAAATCTAATAATTATTTAAATCTTTGAATTAATTACAACCATATGTCTGTATCCAAAATATTTATTTTAAATATATATTACCAATCATTCTAAAATTACTCAGAAATTTTATAAAGATTGGAAAGATGCATTATAGACATATTTTAATTTAATTGTAAACAGAATCATCTTACACCCCACTGCCCACCACATACTTTGTGACTTGATAATTTTGTATTACAGTAACTATGAATCAAGGAATGGGAAAGTAAAATAAATCCAAATTACAGTTTTTAATTTTCCAACAACATGAAAAAATTAAAAAACGTGTGAGAAATATTATACTTCAGTTGAAAAGCACAAACCATGAATAGAATCCAATTGAATTTTTGGAAAAATTATTTAAATAAAGTAAATAATGCTAGAAACAAGTAAATAAAAGTCCAGCTAAATTATGTTATATTCCAATATTTTGGTGTCTAAAGTTTTATATTTGAATCACTACAAAGCTTTAGAATGAAACTGTTTTATAGGGACACACAGTTGTTGAACAATATATTAAGTAATGATACTGCATTAAATATAAAATACTGTAAATGAGTATTTTATTTTTCTAGAAGTTAAGAGCTAAACAAACAATATGAGAAATTACTTTATATTTCATTAGCTATCATTCCTATTATTACCATGACTTCAAGCTCAACTATTAAAATCAGTTCAAATATGAATTTTATTTAAGAATTCACTCTATGAAATTTTAATAAATACAAAGAATACACACACATCAAAATTACAGTTTTTTTGTATACCTTAAGGTTTAATTTCCAAAACGATTTCAGATATTTTTCAGAAATATCTTCGAATTTTACGTAAGATGAATTTTATTTGAAGTCTAGTATTCTGTGGATTTTCAGGATATTACTCCTTAATCCAAGAGAAAAACATTATTTTTTATCCAAGATTATTAATTTTAATATATATATATATATATATCACTGTAGATATAATTATATGTATCTACGTGTGAGTTTAAGATTTTATTAATACATATCTTTATTCCATACAGGAGTAATCTGTAAATTTGTGGCAGCATTGATATAAAATTTTCCCTGATTCAATTGCTTTTTCAAATATAATAACATTGCTTTCCGAAAACAAATGTACTTTCATTTTAAAAAATGTAAAAGTTAAAATTTTTTTGAAACCATAGAAATATCTCTCCTCTTCACTGATTGGGAGAATGAGAAATAATTTCTTCAAAAATAGAGGGAATACTACAGATATTGGGGAGAAAGAGCAATTAATGTACTAACAAATTAGTCTTATAATTACAAAGTACAAACAAATTATCTTTAATATTAATTAAAAGTGTTACTTAATATTAATTATATTAAAAGTGTACAAACAAATTATCTTTAATATATTTTATTTCAAATTCATAAATCATATTTTAGTAATTATTATGTGGAGAAATCATGTCTATTAGTTGGTCGAGTACTCAGGTTCTTAAGCTAATTTTTGAAGTAACTATTAATCATACCTATCTCTCTCACATCCCTCTTATTTCCGCCAATAATTTTCACTTTCTCTAGCAATATTTAATTTCAATATATGTCTTCTTTTGTGTTAATTTAACAAATGAATAAGCACATCATGAGTCTTCTATGGATTAATATTTTCTAAATGCTCATGCAAGCAAAGAAGACTTGTCAATTCCAAAAATTACGAAGAAATGCATTCTTTTATCTATCATTAATCTAATTTTATGAGTGTTATTCTTGCATTTTTAAGAAATCCCTAAAAGTGATGGAATTATATTAATTTCCTTCCAGAGAAAACATCTTTAAGAATTTTTTGGAAATCAGGTTTCAAAAAATGAGTCTACTACAGCTATTCTTTCATTTAAAGTATGATAATATATAATAAAGTTATTATATATTTATATTTTATCTTCTTGTAAAAAGGTTTCAAACATCTTATTTTTCGTTGGTTAAAATAAAGAACAAAATAAAGAGAAATATAAAAAATATTTAACAAAATATAAAAATGAAAAATCTAAAAGGAAAAACTAAAAACAAAAATATATCTCTTGAGCGTGAATATAATTTATTTTGCATGCTACGTTAATAAGTTTTAACGCAGTCATGAGTTGAAATAACATATATTAAAATAATTTTTTTCTATTCACTTTGAAATCATGAAAAAAAATTATTCTTCAAAGTCATAAGAAAAATGGTAAATTTTGCAAAATATATAAAATTACAAAAAATCCTTTTATTACTCTATCGTACAAAATGATATTTTGTATTTAGATGTGGTTTGATAAAATTAAAATTTTCTTATATTCCAAATATATATTTAAGATAGTAGATTATTATAATCCTTAGATTAGATATTTCATTTGTTTAATAGGAAATGTATTTTCCATGAGGAATGAATCTTAAATAAAGAGATTTACGTATTTCATATTTTTTCATAATAAATATTTCTAAACCTAGAAGGATTTAGACCCTATCACAGTAAAACAAAAGCAGAGTATATGAACATCTATCCTTTCTTAGTTTTGACTTAAATTCATAAACGTATCATAGGGCATTTCAAATTTCAACACATATTGCCTTTTATAAGGAATTTAATTTATAGGGAAGCAAATTAATGTGATGCTAGAGTAGAAAATACTGAAAACTTCGAAATTCCTGATCGATAATCTGGAAAATATCAAAAGTGTATATCATATTTCACGTTGCTTGACAATAATTTAATTAAAATTCATTCGTCTTTCAATAAAATAACGTGCTTTCCCAAACGTGTCAGTATTTATGACTGAAACATGTTATATTCCAGTCACAAATTCTTACCTCATCATTTCAAATATTATTTAAAAAATATTTATGCGCAACTCAAGTACTCAAAATAATGAATCCACTGAAACTACGCGCAAAATTCACACTTAACAATCTCCATTTAACAATTTAACTATTCCAAATCCAGAATTGAAAAAATTGTTGTTCTGCGGGTGTATTCTTTATAGATCGATAAAATAGATGAAGTGAATTTATGCTACAGTCATCTTCGTTGAATTTTAATGCGAAGTCATTATGAAATAATGCAACATTTTTAATGTGATATCACAGTACAATGAGTGATCGGTTAACGAACGGTTCGGACTGCAAACAAATCGCATTACGAACAATTTCACTAAAGATGTTTGTGTTCGGACAACAAACAAATTCTGATGAATTCTTCACGGCTTTCGGAGCTTCATGTGCAGGGTTGTCCAACATGACGAACCCAAAATCGTCCTTCATCTCTCTTGAATTATGTTGGTAATCTAATAAACTTCAAGGCTTTATAACTGGAAAAAGCATTTTCCTATAAACTATTTATAGCCAAAGTAGACCATCAGTGTCGTTTTGAGTTTCATTCAAAACCGAAACTAATTAGATTTTGAGAAATTCGCCTTTCATTCATTCGTTGAAGAAGTGAGAGAATGTCAGAGCAATGATCTTAGAATGGCACCCAAATCAAGATAATATCATAAAGTTAAGGATCTATGCAGCAGCAATGCTATTAATCGCTTTCGGAAAGTCTTAAAAAAGAGAGAAAAGAAATCAACATTGGGCACATTTAATAATCCATAAGCAAAAAACGAAAAGGACTGATTAATCTGCAACAATATAAGTATGTATTATTTGTTTAAATAAATTTACTAACAAATTATTCTTCCTTTCTTCAATTTCATTTTTAGAGTCTTCAGAACGAATTAATCGATTTCTCCAAAACATTCTGTGGTAAATCCATAACAATTCGGATAACGAACATAACCTTGTAACGGATTATGTTTATTAACCGATCACTCACTCTACGCATTTTGTGTAAATCATTACAGGCCTAAATCTATGATTAAAACAATGAAGAAAATAAAGACCAATTAATTCGTCTTGAGCTTAAAAATTTCACTGTCTACAAATTTCTATAAATTCACTCTGAACAGTTTAAATGCTTGCAATATGCTAGGAAATGAGTAAAACATAAACATTTGCTTTAAAGTTTATAAATACATTTTGAAACATTTATTAACTAACCATAAGATATGTGTCAAGTAGTTCAATAAAACAATTAAATAAATACCTTATTTTCTAATAATAATAATAACTTAAGAACAGTGATTTTTGAAAAAAATATTACAATAAATAAATGACACTTGCAATATTATTGCCTAGAACAGTATTTATGTCTTACATAGATAGGAATAAATGTAAATCAATATTATTTCACTATGCAGGCTATCATTATACATTGATTATTATTAACTCTCTTTTTTTAAATAGTTATTTTCAAAAGTAAGCAAACATTATTACTCTGAATATCACGGACATTACTTGCTTAAAATATTCAACACATGATAACATGTTAAGAATCAATAAAAACACACAGTATTTATCTTAATTTATCATCCAACATAACCCGATAAAATATTTGCATTCTGAAATAAAAGTAAAATTTCCTATGTCCCATATTCCAAAAACAGCATTCTATTTATTCCTGTCTGCTATATATCCGGGTAAAAAAAAACAACCGTCTTTACATTTCATATAAAGAGAAAGTCTGGTAAAAAAACATAAAAATGTAAAAGATGAATTAAGGAATTTGTGCATAAATTTTCTACTTTTATCTCAAAATGATCGCTTTATTTTTATCTTTTCTTGATTCTTATTTTTTTGAACAACAAGAGCAGTAATTAAGCACATTAATACAGCAAATAAACGTATTACAGCTTATATGAGAGTAATAATTACCCTTAATGACGATCTTCAGGAATATTTTAAGCATTGACGTTTTTATTTCTTAAAAGGAAACTGCAAAAATTACACTGCTAAAAACGAGAGAGGGTATTCGATAAAGACAGCGACTATTTAACATTTTTGTTGTTCAAATCATTCAAAGATAAAATTTAATAAATAAGACCCCTTTATTTTCTCTGATTATTTTAGCTATTAATTATTGTAGATGTGTTGATCGGTTAATCTTTATTTGATAAAAGGAAATTGTTTTTATATTTAATATTATAAAATAATTCGACAATGTCTTACATTATACTTTAACACAAAGGAATGTGTTAAATGTGTTAACACAACCTCTATTAAATCAACATCTGAAGAAAATGTACATAACATTAAAAAAATCAACACATCAGGTGTGAAAAAAAGATTACAGGATTTTTGGATTTTGTAGCTTTCATTTTACACACTAAACTCTATTACACAATAATTGTACGCTTAAGTCATATTTTGGTTACCTAAAAATAACCTCACTCAAAATACAAATAAAAAATACATTAAACAGAATAATAGACTATTGGCTAGTCTACAACATGCAAGGGAAGACTATATAAGGGTTAATTTCAAATTTATGGTTTTATTTTTTTGCTGAGTTTGTTAGTTATAGTAGAGAATACAAAACAGATACTTGAAATTAACTGAATTGTTTAATAACAATTTATTATATGACTTATAAATGAAGGAGCGTAAAGCTATTATTGTTTAAATGTGTGACAAGAAATCGATTATATGTATATATATATATATATATATATATATATATAATATATGAGAGAGAGAGACGACAGTTCTTCAATTTGTCACTTTCAGCACTTTACAGTCCTCCTCTACGCAATCAGTTCATCTAAGTTTCGGCTGACCCCTTGATCTGTTTGCAATGGGCTTATAATTAAAAATTCTCGAAGTGAAATACGAGGGATCCAACTGACAGATATGACCCGTAAATCTCAAGCGACATATTTTAATATAATTGACGATGTCAGCTTCCTTAGAAAGTCAGTAGAGTTCGAAATTGTATCCGTGCCTCTGAACTCCATTCTCATTTACAGTACCAAAAATCTTTCTTATGTCTTTTCGTTCAGATATTACAATTTGATTTGACTGAGTCTTTGTTAGAGTCCAGGTTTTGCTTCCATAAGTTAGAACAGGTCTTATGATGGTTTTGTATAGCGTAATTTTTGTAGATTTTTTTTATCAGTTTCGATTTTTAGAAAGTTTCCAGCCCATCTAAGTAGCGATTAACAGCAAGAATTCTTCTCTTTACTTCAGAACTTATGTCATTGTGAGAATCAACGTTTGAACCCAGATGTGTAAAATAGTTAACCAGTTAGGCTTTAAGATTTCAACTTGAAAGGTCCCAGGACTCACATATGATTTCACCACTGGCATATTCTTGGTTTTGTCTGCATTAATATTAAGATGTACTTTTTCTGCAGATGTCTTCAATGAGCTGAAAGCCTCTATTAGGGCGCCTTTTGTTCATGCGATTATGACTAAATCGTCGGCATAAGTCAAAATTTGTCCAGATTTAGTGAAAATAGTGGCCTTTGTATCAACGAATGTTCCACTCGAGACCCAAGTTAACCAGAAGACACGTAAGGGCATCTCCCTGCCTCACGCCATCTTCAATTTCAAAATATTCTGTGAGACGACCTGACAGCTTTATGTAAGAAAGGGTACGAGTCACAGTCGATTTGATAAGCTGCGCATATTTACTTGGCATATTTAGCTTTTGAAGAGCTATAAGTAATGATTCACGATCAACACTATCACTGTCTAATTTGAAATCAATAAATAAATAGTTAAGATGAATATTGAAATAAAAAATTATATCTAATAAAATATTGTTTAAAAAAATCACATTGCTTGTAGATATGTGAGTGTTTTGAATAACATTCTACCGCTAAACATTAAAATAATACTTAATGATGTAGAAATATGCTTACGTTTTAATAGGAATAAATGTATATTACTTTTCAGTCATTATTTATTGAATTTTTTAAATGGCATATTACAAAGATATGCACTTAAAATCTCAACTGCAATTATTTTTCGAAGTTAAATTTATGGTCCGGTTTTTGATCTACCCTTATTACAAAAATATAATCTTAATCGTTTTCAATTCCTGATGATTAAGTTAAATATTGTTTTTTTAACTAATTTATTTATCATTTTTTTAATATAACCTCTTATATATATGGTATTATCATCATATATGAATAGCTCAGAAACCATTGGGACTTAGCCTAATAGATAAATATTGAAAAATGTTTTTTAAGATATAATTTAAAATTTTTCTGTTTAATAATTTCATTCGAAACGCACATTAAATCTCAAAATGTTTTTATTTGTACATTATTAATATATCCTAGGTTTAAAACAAAAGACATTATATATATATATATATATATATTATACAAACACAAGCCCGTTGGCTTAGTGGCCACCGTCGTTTCACGCTCCTAAGGCACAGGAACGAGGTTCGATCTTCAGACTGGGCAAGGTTAACTCAGCCTTTCATTCCTTCAGTGGGTCGATAAACTGAGTACCAAGCATGCTTGGAAGCTAAGCACTGGAACACACATGTTAGACTGACCACGTAACTGGGATATATACTTCGCCCCCAACGCCCTCGATCATGAAAACAGTTATGGGCACTGTAAGACTTAATCCACATGGGTTGTCTTGCCACATAGTTTTAGGTAGATATAAAAATACCTCAGTAATATGAACCTATATCACATTTTTGCACTGAAAATTTCTTAAAGTTTTAAAAGATTTTACATGTGTATTAAAATTTTTGAAAATACTTATGAATATAACTTAAGAGTAACAATTAATTTAACGGAATATATTCCATTTATAATAAAAATTGGATAGAATTTATAGAAATTTATTTTGTTACGAAATTATTTTAAAATGAGCTCTAATTTAAAATTATGCTAAATAGATTAATTTTCCTATGCAAAACTAAAAATATTTATTAAATTTAAACTTAAAAGATTGCAAATAAAATTTATTTCATATAATAATGCTTAAAAAATGAAAATTTTGAAAGTTATTTTAAATTTAATGAAACATTTTACAGAAAAATAAATGCATGAAAAATAATTGTCAATTTTTCTGGTTAAATCTCAATAATAATAGGATATTCTGGGATAATCATCAGCTATGATGGTATAATCTTATATTAAAGTTTGTTTGGTAATGTTAAGAAATATATACGCCTTTTAAAAAAGTAGTAGCGCATATTTCTTTGCAGTATCAAGTATCACCAGTTCTAGACCCCTATAATAAATTTTGATGTATATATATATATATATATATATATATATATATATATATATATATATATATAATTTTTTTTATTCTCCACTTAAAAAGTAACTTTACTCTTGTTACCCACTACAAAAGTGAGGCATTTCAGGTGGGTAGAGGCGAGACGTGCAAGGCAAGTGCTGGATTTCTTATCACAGGAAAGAGCCCGAGAAAGCCCCGGCTTTCTAAACTTCTAAAAGTGGTGAGTCAAAGGTATCTACCAATCGGTTTTAATCTGGGCTTTTCTTAAGGAAAAGAGTTCAAAGAAGAAGGAGCAGGATAACCTGAACCATCCTTTGCAAAAGTGTCTGCTATTTCATTGCCTCCAATTTTCACGTGAGACGGGATCCATTGAAAATAGATCTTATGCTGAAGGGAGACAATTTTAAGTTTGTGTGGAATAGAAAGGCATGTTTGGTCTCACAAGCAGGTCCAATTTTGCGTATGTTGAATTGAACTACGGCTATCAGTTAATATCTAGACATAACTATAATTAGTTTCACTCATGATAGATTCCAATCCGATGTTGATGGCTATTAGTTCGCTACGAAAGACTGAACAGAAGTCGGGATTACGTTGGCTAAGTGAGAGTTTGTCATGAGGAGTCTCGATGAGAAAATTCCTCTGCCAGTTTGGTGATTTATTTTGCTGCTATCAGTGTAGATTTTTATGTCATTTTGTGGTATATTAATAATGATTTCCAAGTCTAGCTGTTTTAGCAATTTAGGTGAACATTGGAAAGAGCCTCAGCAGGGTTCAATTCACAGTGAAGGGCATGTGGTTCGACATTGTTCTCGATTAAGTGTAGTGAGTTAACCTGACTGATGGGACTGTGCTTCTTTAATCTTTGGAACGTAGTCCAGTTGCTTAGGTAACTAACTTGACGTGAGATTGCCTTGGCCATAACTGTTGAGTTTATTGTAATATTTGACTAGACAGGATTGTCTTCTGATATGGAGAAGTTGTAAGTCTGCTTCAAAGAATAATATTTCTGAAGGACAGCTGCATTTCAAATCAGTAATGATGCGTGCAGCACTCAGTTGGACTTTTTCTAATTTTTCCACATTGGAATAAAAAGAACAACAGTAGACTGAGAAGCCATATTCTAAAATGGGCGTAATGAGTGCTAGGTAGATAGTTCTAATGTTAGTTGCGTCCACTCCCCAGTCTCTACCAGCAATGTATTTCAGGATGCGTAATCGTTTCCTGGCTTTCAAGTTAATCTATTCGATACGTTTGTTGCGTGTAAATTCCGGGTCTGGAATGAATCCCAATTATTTTGAATGTATCTCGTAAGTAAATTTCTAATGATTAAGTAACAAAATAGGTTGATCGGGATATAAGTGCTTATCTGTAGTAAAGAAGGTGGTAACTGATTTAGTTGGATTAAAACTCAACCTAAACTCGGAAAGGGCCTCCAAAGAACTGTTAATCCGAGACTCTTATCTCAGGAATGGAGATTCCAGAGCTCCAGAGAATTTATGTCATCAGCAAACATTCCAATGGGCTTGTGAGGAGAGATAGTCCTCTCAATATCAGTCAAATATAAAGAAAAAAGAGTTGGGCTGAAAACAGTTCCCTGGGGAACACCTTGCCCAAGTTGAGAAGTCTTTGAGAAGGATTTGTTACATTTAACCCTTATATACCTCTGATGGAGATAATCAGAAATCCAAGCCAATGTATTACCTCGGATATTAAAAGTATTATGCAGCTTAATGATGAGTTTATGCTTCCAAATTCTGTCGAAATCATTTGACAAGTCCAAAAGAGCCGCAACGCTGTGATTAGTAGGTTTAAGATTCTGTGAATCCCTGATGGTTTGAGCAAAAAACAAAACTTGATCAATAGTTCTGTGGCCCATACGAAACCCATACTATTGCTCAGGGCGAAGTTTATTTTCACCCATAAAAAAAAACGAAGTCTGATCAAAATCATTTTCTCTATGATTTTACTAGTGGTACAAGTTAGAGCAATCGGTCTGAAGTCCTCGGGGGAGTAAGAATTTTTGTTTAGCTTTTTATCTGCAATAATGATGACCTTTTTCCATTCCTGGGAGAGTCTGTCTTTACTGCCTTTGCTATTCCTTTAACGAAGAGTTAAAAATGTCAAGGAGTCTTACTTTTCCCAGGCATCCCAGGTTTTCAAGCATAAAACCATGGATACCGTCAGGGCCAAGAGGTTTTCTGAGATCAAGGAAGGACATTACCAAAAGTAGTTCACGCATAGAAGAGTGAGTTGCCATAGAAAAATCGCCAAAGTCAGAGCTACGACAGCCATGTACAATATTCTTTGCTTTGCGTAACACAGGTTTGTCCTCGTTGGTGAAGTTGAACCTACTTATTTGTTGGTAATAGGTAGCAAGACCATTGGCAGCAGATTGATCGTTCTTGAACAGCTGTCCATTATAAACTTTGACTGAGTTGCACTTCTCGAATTGGGGTTGCACACTTTTGATACCCTTAACTATTTTCCAAAGTTCTGAATTGGGAGTTATCACGTCGATTTGATAACAATTTTCGTTCCATCTAGATCTTTTTAAATAGGTATATGCTAATTTAATTTCTGCATTAATTTTATTGATCTTAGATCTAGAACCATTCTCTTTATGACTGTCAGTTTCTAGAAGATCTTTTCTTTACTTGAGCAGAGGCTCTAGAGTAGTAGAATCCTGAGTGAAATGAGGAATATAACGTTTCACATTACTTCTAGGAATAAAAGCTTTTGCGTGCTTAAGAATTATTTCATGAAATCCTGCCAGGAAGTGTTTAGAGATTCATTAAGTGACAGAGAAGCCAGGTCACTGTATACTGAGTTTCTAAAAGAGGTCCATATTTGATATATACACTTTATTTATGTAATCTAACATCTAAGTGTCTTTATTGCATAACAAATTCTATACTGAATCGGTCAGTTTTGCTATTAATTGTAAATTTCAAATGTGATATCATTTCATTTTTCTTTTAGTTTTTTTATAAAAAATTATTAAAGTGATTTAAACCAACACACATGTTTGTATTTTTCTGAAATTTTAATTTTTTACAAAATAATTTTTTTGGAAAGGCAAATATTGTTCTTACCATTTATGTTTTGTATATTCAAATTTATAGGTTAAAATAGGTGATATTTTAAGCGAATGTTTTTAACTCTTATTTGTTCAATAGAAGTTATAATTTCCAAAATAGAAGCATGATTGCTAAAGTATAATATGAAAATTATTAAAGTTTATTTTTACACCTAAAAAATTAAATTTTTTCTCTCCGTCGCATATATTGTATTATTTATCATATTAAAAAGTTAGTTTATAAATAATAAATCCCAATTAAAGCAAACCAAACCTTTTGTCATAATGGATGGATATTTACATTGTAATGTTATTCTAAGTATATTGTTTGCATCAATCGTAACCAAAAAAAATTCTAATGTAAACTGCTTCATAATTATTTGTCATTCAAATTATCATCCAAAACGAGAAATTTACTTACTTATGTAAATTATATTTTCAAGAGACAAGTAGCACTTTTTTCTTTTGAATAAATTATATTTTTAAAAGGATATTTGTACACTGTGTTTACAGATAGGATAACTTTAACGGGATACACAAAATATAAATCAGTATATCTTCACTTACAATTATTTAAACCTAAGTATATGTTATTTACATATTTCTAATTTAATTTTATATAGTTTTTACTAATGCGCGATTGTCATTTACAGTCGAATTTTTAAATGAAAATTATTTAATAATTTCAGTCTTAATATTCTACTATAAAGATAATTTGAACTCATTTTATTAAAAAATATATTAAAATTAATGAGATTTTGGAAATGAGTTTAACTGTGCTCTTTCTATATACTCTTCTTTTCCAAATATCTAAATCATAAAAACTAGTTTGTTGTCTAAGAAATAATGTATTGCATTTCATCTGTTTCGTAAGTAAAAGACTACATACTATGAAATGTATATTTTTCTTTTAATAATATAATTTTTTCTCGTAAAATTACAGCATTTTTCGCAAAAAGTATTTTGACTAAATTAAGATTATTCGTAAAAAATTATATTCTCTTGTTTGTATAAACGTGTAATTTTCTGCTTTAAAAATTTTATCCCTTTTCCACGAGAAATAAAAGTTTAATTTCATACCATGTCCTGTTAAAAATTACAAAGTGAATAAGTTAATTTTGCAATGTAAAATCAAAAACTGTTAAAAAAAACTCTGCATAGTTTAATATTTAAGAAAATTATAAAAATGAGGGAAATATATAATTGATTTTTATTTTGTTTATTATGCTAGTAGTTAGAAGTTTTGAAATATTTCAGATATATATATATATATATATATATATATATATATATATATATATATATATATATATATATATACAGTTGTGGCCAAAATCGTGGACACGTTTGGAAATTTTTATGTTTTTGAACTTTGTATGCTTATAGAAAATGTTACGTTTCGCAAAATGCAAACCGGAGGCAAATGTGAGGCATAATGCATATATGCATTACCTCACATTTAAAGTCATAGCAAAAAAATGAGGTATTATATTTCTTCACTGGTTTTAAACAATTGAATATTTTTTAAGGATATTTTAGAAAACTCACTAACAGCTCAAGAAATAACTTCATTTTGAAAAAAAACTTGAGGTTTTTCTGAAATGTAATCTCAATGGATGAATCAGCTACAATAGTTTTCTCTTATAAAATATGAAAAGAATAAAAATTATTTATTTATTTTTTTAACTTCTTGAAAAAGATTTCGAACAATACATTTTCTTTTTCTACTAAGAAAGCAGTAAGTAAAAGGAATGTTAAAATAAAATAATAATAAAATATGGAACTACCAAAATTGAAGGAAAACTATTCAAGTACAAAATTATAATTTCTGTGCATGAGGATAATTTATTTTGTACATTACATTTATAAATATTCATCCAGCCATCATAGTTCGAGATAATTTAACTGTAAAGTTATTCAGGTTACAACCGTTATATTTTTTTATTCTATAGGAAGTCTTTACAGTTAATGTCATAATAGAAAGATAAGCTTGTGTTCTCATTATAAAAAGTAAGAAAAAAAAGGATAATTTTCATATTTTACCAACCATTTATTTTTATATTTTTTAACTGTTCTTTCGAATGAGAATTTTCTGTGGCTACACGAAACATGCATTCGAGGGAAATATAATAATATCCACTTTATTTACCTCTATATTTTAAATAGGAAAAACTGTTTCACCTCAACATGCATTTTTTTAGGTAAAATAAATTATTTAAGAGTTTCATAATATATTCATTAGTATATGACATTCTAATTTGACATGAAATATCAGATCACTTAATAGCCAGTAAGAAGGAATCTGAACTCCTACTATGTATTTTATACCACACGTACCACAGATTTTACCCCATGTACTACATATTTTGTATCACGTATTACATATTTTACACCTCGTACAACATATTTTACACTACATTATACATATTTTACACCACGTACTACATATTTTACAACACGTACTACATATTTTACAACACATACTACATATTTTACAACACGTACTACATATTTTACACCACACGTACTAAATATTTTACACCACACGTACTACATATTTTACACCACACGTACTACATATTTTACACCACACGTACTACATATTTTACACCACACGCACTACATATTTTACACCACACGTACTACATATTTTACACCACACGTACTACATATTTTACACCACACGTACTACATATTTTACACCACACGTACTACATATTTTACACCACACGTACTACATATTTTACACCACACGTACTACATATTTTACACCACACGTACTACATATTTTACACTTCATTCTACATATTTTATACCACGTACATATTTTTCACTACGTACTGCATATTTTACACCACGTAGTACTTATTTTACACACCGTACTACATATTTTAAATCACGTACTGCATATTTTTAGAAGTTTAGAATAGTAGGAAGCCATGATCAGTTGGTGCAATAGGAGGAAACTCAAAAAAGCTTTAAAATACTGGAATGGAAAACAGGAGACAAGAAATATCATTGACCTCTATTTATTCAACAATAGCAAGAACTGAGTCAGTGACTTTCCCTGAAAATGAAATGATAGTGTCACTGCCAACTATGAAATCATGGAATGCATTCTTATGAAAAATATCATAATTTTTTATTTATTTCAAACATGTTAAAGATTTTGGTATTTAAAGATATATTTTATTGATAGTTAAAGAAAACCAGTCATAAATGGTTCATATATGCAAATTATAACATGTTATGAAACTTGAAAAGGGGTGTAAAATTTACATTGTGTTCTTTTGCTTAAATATACTCAGAAACCGCTTTGAATATTCAGTTAATTTAATTTACAAGTTTTAAGGATATGTAAGGAAATGCTTCTTCATATCATAACTTATTGTTTAGTGACTACACAATTTTTTCAATATTTATTCTTAAAATGATGTTCAATAATCCAACTCCCATTGACAATTATCAAATTACAGATGAAATTTGCATCGAAACTAAATAAGTTTGATGAAATATAATACGTGCGAATAACAATACTTCTCTATAAAATATGTTTCTAAATTCATGAAAAAGTTCCGAAATTAAATCTTAGAGTAAAAGCACAAGAAAAACATTTTAAATATCCCATAGAAAAAAAAAACAATATTTACGCAAGTGCAATAAAATTAAAACTTTTTACATAGATCAAATAAACATATCTTCGATAAAATCAATAAAATAATAACCATACACTCCAATTACATAGTTTCCTTCAATTCTTTGACTACACAATTATGATTGTTAATTGAGTTATATTCTGCATAATTTAATCAAGTAATTTGTAAATTTTAAAAAATTTAATTAAAAGCAATTTGGAAATTTTAAAAAATTTCAAATTAAACCAAAAAAGACAAGAAAACATGATGGCACACCATTACTTTAGAAAATATAAGTATTTAAGATATTTGTAAAAGATTGTTTTTTTTTCTTTACAGCAAATTAGCTTCAATTTTAATAAATTTAATTTATCTCATAGTCTGAGGATGAAAATATAACCCCTTTTTCTCAATTATCACTTATTAAACTATCTCATTTGAAAAATATATATTTTATTTTATATTGTTCCCTCATGCACACGATTTTAAAAACCCATTGATTTTGAAAGAGAATTTAACATATTTATTAGATTTGAATTGGAATTCTGGAGTATTTAAAAGTTATTTCAATACCGATAATCAATGCACTCAGAATTTTCTAGTATTTATTTTTATCATTTTTACAATCATGTGGAATGCAAAATATAAAATGATTTTATATTTTTCATAACCTTTATCTTTCTCGTATCATTCTGTTTCTTCTGATGAAAACACATAAGAGAAAATATTATTTAGTTTTACAACAATACATTATACACAATATAATGCGAAAAAGTAAATAACATTCTGTATAAATAGTTTAGCAGAAAATGCTTAATCCAATAAAAAAAAATCATCAGGTAGAAAAATTTAAAGAAAGCTTATCAAATTCTACAAAAGATAAAAATCAAATCTTATTATGGAAAAAAAAATCAAAATTAGTTTATATATATTTAAGTAAATTTTCATATTTTTGAAACATTAATTATTTAGTTTCATATAGACAAGAGAAATCAAACAGATGTTCAAAATAGAATGAAGATATAAGTTTAAAATTTTGATTAATGTATTTTCAAATGATATTTTTAAAAAGTGTTGTAAGTATTTTTACAGTTCATATCTAGAATGTAACATATTTAACGAATTTTTCTTTTTCTACACAGGTAAAAGAAAAATCCTTCATGTTATTAAGAAATGCTGAACTCTAATATCTATGTTCTTTTTTAACTCTGAATATAGAAACTTCAATAATGCTTAGTTCAAACAAAATATTTTCATTCCTTTATTTATGTTCAAAATGTTTGCTTTCTTTATATGATTAAAACACTATTTGACTCATTGGTGTTCTCATAGCTGTATTAACCATTTAAATTTGATTTTTACTTTCAGTAATTTGTACTTTAGTAACATATTTTATAAAGTTGATCGTAATTTCAAATGGTTTGTCACTTAAATGATAATAAATGTGAATTTATTTCTAAAAAGAATATTCACTTTGATTTCGGATCTTCATATAAATATATATATATATATATATATATATATATATATATATATATTGGTAATGTAATCAAAATTAGTTACGAATTATTAAATATCGAAACTGAATAAGATTTTTATTTTATAAATTAATATATTTTCTAATAATAATATCTTAAAACCAGTTATTTGAGAAAGATTTCAAGTATATCGATGAC
The DNA here is from genome assembly GCA_030067965.1 of Latrodectus elegans. Taxonomy (NCBI): domain Eukaryota; kingdom Metazoa; phylum Arthropoda; class Arachnida; order Araneae; family Theridiidae; genus Latrodectus; species Latrodectus elegans. The sequence continues at coordinate 56,347,151 of CM057820.1, forward strand.
AAACACATTAATGTCAATTAAAATTAATACACCAAGAAGGCGACATGCTACATACGTGAAATTTATACGAAAGGAAGAAGGTGCTATGATATGCAAATGATTATCTTTTCAGCGCATTCAAACAAAGCAGGCGCCAATAGCGACACCTACATTAAGTTTAAATGAGGAAATTGTTCAGCCGATTCCTCATACACAAATTGCATTTGAACGTTGTTGCCTCTTGAAAAGTTGTTGTGATGCCTCGTGTAAGAAGGAGAAATGCGTACCAACACGTTTCTGACTTTGATAAAGGTCGAATTGTAGTGTACCGGGATTGCGGTTTGATCTTATCGCAGTATTGCTGCTCGCGTCAGTCGAGATTGAATGAATATTAGCAGAATGTGGAATCGATGGGTTTAGGACGGTAATACGGAACGCCATGCGGAATCTCAAAGGCCACCTATCACTAGCAGTCGAGAAGACAGGCATATTATCCGTATGGCCGTAATGGATCGTGCAACCACGTCACGAGCCGTGAGTCAAGAAACGGTGTCGTTTGGAAGACAACAAGTGTCTGAACGAACAGTTCGACGACGTTTGCAGCAGCATGGACTCTCAGCTCGGAGACGACTGCGGCTTCCCTTGACGCTGCGTCATAGACAAGAGCGCCTTCAATGGTGTGATCAACGACGAACCTGGGCGCACGAATTGCGAGACGTCATCTTTTCAGATGAATCCAAGTTCTGTGTACAGCATCATGATGGTCGCATACGTGTTTGGCGGCATCGTGGTGAACGCACACTGGCAGCGAGCATTCGTCATCGTCATACTGGCCCATCACCTGGCGTGATGGTATGGGGTGCCATTGGATACACGTCTCGGTCACCTCTTGCTCGCATTGACGGTGCTTTAAGTAGTTCACGTTACATTTCTGGTGTGTTACGACCCGTGGCTCTACCCTTTATTCGAGCCTTGCGAAACCCTACGTTTCAGCAGGATAATGCCCGACCGCATGTTGCCGGTATTGTACGGACCTTCCTTGATACGGAACATGTTCGGCTGTTGCCCTGGTCAGCACGTTCTCCAGATCTTTCACCAATAGAAAACGTCTGGTCAATAAATGCCGAGCGACTGACTCGTCACCAAACGCCAGTCACTACGGTTGATGAACTGTGGCATCGTGTTGAATCTGCATGGGCATCTGTACCTGTACATGCAATCCAATCTCTGTTTGACTCAATACCCAGGCGTATAACTGCTGTTATTACTGCTGGAGGTGGTTGTTCTGGGTACTTATTTCTCAGGATCTATATATATCCAGCCAAATTTTTTGAAAATTTAATCATTTGTTATTTCTAGTATAATATATTTGTCCAATAAATATCATTTTGTTATCTGCATTTCTTCTTGGTGTAGCAATTTTAATTGTCAGTAGTGTATAATGTAACGTTTTAGAAAGAATAATATTTATATTTTGCATACTTTAAGAGAAGTATTTACCAAATATATTTTCAAAAAGTATGCAAATTATTAGAATTACCAGTAGTCTGAATAACTTAACTTACTTTTAAAGTAATAATCTTCTAATATGGTTATCTAAAGAAAGCAAATATGACATTTTTCTAAATACAATTAATGTCATTTTTTAAATGCTTTTTTTTGTGTAAATGAGTATTAGAAATCAACAGGATCGATTATGTTTGTATTTATCTTAACTTACATTACATCACATTCTAATAAACGACAATGTGAAATGGAAGAAACCATTACCAGACCTCCTGTTTCCGATTATGTTTTATTTACATTTTAGTTTCTATTTAAAACGCTTATGGAAAATAAAAACATTGACATTACATATTTGCAAAGAAACATCCTTGAAGAAAACGTTTAAAAATGAGCAGCATAAATTAAAGAATTTGATTTTCAATTTATCGATTTTCTTAAACTCTTCTATAAATGTTGAAAAGTCATTTTTATTTCGCGCTTTTTTTATTTATATTTTGTTAAGCAGCCGGAACGAAGTTTGTTGTAATTAAACAGCAATTACCACAAACTTCGTCGATAAGAATGCAGTTGTTGCTCTTAACGACGATCAGCATAAGCGTTTTTATCCGTGAAGATCTTTTTACCCAAGAAGGGAAACAGCAAAAATGCACGCTGCTAATGGAAAGAGAAAGTATTCAAAAGATGGATTCTTTTTTCATTTTAATTATCCAAATATTTTTACGCTGAAAAGCGTAAAAGCAGTTACTTATTTTCTTTGATAATAATACCAGCTAATCTTGTTTATGGCGGATTAGTCAGTAATATTTACCTGAAAAATTTAAATTAATTTTAAAGTTAGCATTACAAAAATGAAAACAAAATGTGTGATGCTTAAAATGTAATTAAGAACTATAATTGTCTCTAATCAATTTGTAATATAGTATTAAAACATCATTCAGTGTCTAAGATCCATATCATCACATACAGAAAAAGGAGTCAGAATTTATCGAGTATAACGAACATTTTTAAGAATAAAACAACTGTTTCAGAATGTTTTGAAAACAAATTAATTATATTTATAGAGTTGAATTTATAAATAGAAATATATTTAAAATTTCACAATTTTACACTATCCAGAATGATAAATTTTGTAAATTACAAGACCTGAACTTATATAATTTTTTACTAAATATTTTAATAAAGTTTAATTAATTACGTTTGATAAAACTTCGTAAAACAATACAGTAACGAATGGTGTTTTGAAAATAAATGTGGAATGAGATATTTCAAAAACATTTCTGTAGTATTACAAAAAGTTTGCTTTTCTAAACTTTAAATTAAAATTAAATATTTATTTCTAAGAATATTTCTTTCTGAATTCACAAAAATAGCTTTCCATGCTATAGCATTCAAAAATAGTTTCTTTTTTTTTCCAAAAATTTTAAATTAGAGGAGATAAGGTTATTAGATTTGAGTTTCAAAAAGAATAAAATCATATTTTATACCATACCGTTTCTTCAATTAAAGGCGCATATTTAATGTTTTTAAGAACCTTTTATTTCTTATTTAGTTTTTTAAAAATAAAGAATAAATTATATGGCTCCTTATATCAAAGAAAACTTAAAATTAATAAATGCTGTGTTTACTTTATAGATATAGATTAAGTGATGCCATTGTTCAACAAATTTCCATTTAAATATATAATTTTAATATATAAATTTAAATATATTAGAGTTATATATTTGATGTTATTTATATTTTTTATACTGTTCATATGCAATAGCATCTTACTTTATCCGAATTTATTAAATGCATTCATAGTTACAGCACAATTTTGTTAATAACATTTTTTAAGTAATCGTTTTTATTTGAAAATAGTTATGTAATCTAATAAAAAAGTCTTTGAAATCAAAATTAATATTTGCTAAAACGAAATTCTCTCATTTCTTTATATTAATTCTTAAATAATTTAATATAATATCAAGCCTTGAATTTTATTTTTTTGCATAGGATTTTTTTTTTACATTTCTAAATTATTTCCGTCATTTCATTCGGTTTGTAAAATTGTTTAGTAAGACATTTCAATCAAAATTTTGTAATTTCATGAGGTTGATTGTTGATGTATTTCAAGCATATTTTTTATGCTTATTCTTAAATTTTATTTAAAAAATGACTATAGATATTTGCAGATAGAACCCTTTTTACATTTTGAATTAAATTCAGTTTAATGTAATCTTTCATATATTTTTTTCTATTAACATTTCAAAGTTAAATATGATCTAATTTTGCATTTTTCATTTACTAAATTTTTAAAAATATTGAAAAAAGATAGTTTATTTATTATTTAACTTAAAATATATAGAATAATAGCATTCTTTTGATTACAGAGAATACCATTTTCATACAGATATATAGCATACAATTTTTTTCATATTTTTCAAGAAAGATGTTGAATACATCTCTCAGGTTTTGTATGCAATAATTTACTGAAGCAAATTAGAAATTATTAAAAGAAGCTTTATTAACACTTTTCCTATTAATTTACCATAATTTTTCTAAATATTCAAAAAGCTCAGTTATGTTTTTCTTTTTATAGGAATGCTCATAAATGCGTTATTGGCTTTGCTATCTTGCGGTAGAATATTTCTACTAAAATACTGGTTTGGTAACCTGTGAACACATAATGATTTAGAATATTCCATACAGAGTAATTTTAAAATCTAAATTATAACATATTTACCTTGGAAATACAAATTTGTAATTTATGGAAATATAATTGGAAATTCAAATTTGAAAATTCAAATAATTTTGCAATATTTATTTAATAATTATTCGTATTGAAAACAAAATACTTGCAATCATACAAAAGGGAAAAATTGACCATTAAAATACATGAATTGTTGACGAGTGAAAAACTTACTACAGTTTAATAGTATTGAATAATCAAGAGTACAAGCCATAAAAAGAAAAGATGTTTAAAAAAATACTGGCTATTCGATCATTATTTTTATTCTTCTCTGAAATAAAGCAAAATCACATATGTTCTTTCATAAAAAAATATCTATTATTTAAGCTGAAATGTGTTTTTAATTTATTATTAGATATTTTGCAAGCTATCTTTCTATTTCATTATTGTTTATTTAGATTGGCAACTCGGCTATGTTGTAAAAAAATAAAATGCCGATTGCAAAATAGACATTATGATATGGAATCACTTTTGAAACTTCCATTTTTTGATATTTCATACATTTTTTGAGAAAATCGTAATATATCAATGTACAAAAACCAGGTTTTTTTTCATTTTAAATATAAATTATTTAATTATTTTACATTTAAATAAAAATAAACTAAAGTTCTAATATTGTTTGAAAATGAGCAAAATATAGAATAATTTGCTTTCACACATTGTGCATTAAAATGCATTAATATATTTTTATGTCATTATATATATATACTGCATGCAACTAATTTGTGCAAATTAGATATTTAGATATCTAGTATATATCTTAAATGATATTATTACTAACCCACAAGTGGTATGTATACCAAATGATAAAATGTTCCTATGCCTTTGATAGGCAAGGAAAAAAGATAAACTAAGATAACTATCAAAACTCCGAAGTTTCTAACTCGCTTAAGTAATTACTTTCAATAATATTTAGTACTAAGTTTAATTTATATGGCAATGATAATGAAAATGTGATTTCTGCTTATATTTATATGGTTACGACTTGATAATATTATTTAAAATTAATTCTTTCTCTTACTTTCCCTTCCCTCTCTTTTAATATTATGATCGATATAAATGTTTAATGTTATTCAATATAAACTAACATAAAATAACTTTCTTTATAATAAGATAAAGATCTAATGGATACTTCATAGGAGTTGAAAAACAAGAAACTAGTGTGTAATTTACAAATAACAATCTTTTATGTACATAAAATGAATTATCTTGCAATTATTCACAAGGAATTGTTAACATCAACATTTTAATTTCGTTTTCAATGAGTAGTTAAAATTTGTTATATGTCATTTATATAAATTAGAAATAAAACATTCATTTTTTTTATAAATTATTCTACATAATTTACATTTTTCAAGCAAAATGATGTAACACAATGTACCTAAATTAAATTTAAAATTATTTTTAATCGGTTTTTATTACCTCACCATGATAATGTTGAATAAATATTTGCATTATACGATATAATTTTTTTCAATTATTTAAGATATACTTCAACACACTCATAATCTATACAGCTATTTACTTTATTTCTAACAGATTTAATATAACTTAATATTTTGAATTAGGTATTTTTATAAAAATAATATTTTTTAAGTTCTTTTTAACCAAAAACATCATAATTCTATTTTATGCAATAGTTAAAATTTTTTGCTGTTTTATTTTTTTATACGGGAATGTGTACTCATTAAGGTTTATAATAAAAAAAAGGTTATGCCAAATTATTAGCAATAAATTTAATTAAACAGTTAACTGTAGTTCTTATTTTAAAATAAGAATTTTATTATATGAAATATATATGGCACTATAAGAAAATTAAAAAACCAAATATCTATAATTCGATAAATTCGAGAGATAATTCGATTGTAAGAAAGAAAATGTAATTGAGTAAGTTTAATTGTAGCTCTAAATTTTTTTTTTGCTTTATAGGTAAATTTATATTTATTGAATCGATTATAGTTACTTTTCATCTCAAAATAATATTAATTATATTACACGTCATTCATTAACAGCATATGCAAAGAAAACTTAGGGTAAATAATATTTCAAATCTTCTGAACGTAACGTAATAGCATAAAATTTATGAAAATCAAATTTAATGTTTTTTTTATTCATGGACAAGTATCTAACTATTCATAACTTAAAAATTACAAAAAAGAAGTAATTAGGGTATATTTAGTAAGATTGTCTTTAACACATGTTGTCAAGAAACATACGCCCACCAATGTTTCGTGAGTATATATTTATATGTAGGATGCGTAAAAAAAATAATCAAATATTTTCAATATTTTACCTTTCTTTGATATAAATGAAATTAAAAATATTTAGTATTTTAATATTTTGTACCATAATAGAGAATATTAGAGATATAATTAAGGATATGAAAAATTCCTTTAACTAAAGAAACACATTTATCCTTTAGTAAATATACTTCTATTTCATTAAAAAGAAAATTAGAATTTCATTGAAATTCAAAAAATTTCTTTATTAAAAAATACTGAAAAAAATAAAACAAAATATTATAGATTTCACTTAATTTTATTCCTTTATTTGCAGAAACATATGTTATTGAAATAATTTTCCGCCATTTTTTATTGTAAAATTAATTTGTAGACTAAATATTTCAAAAATGAATTTTTTATTCTTTTTTTTCCGGTCAGTATAAAATGATTGGTTTGTTTTGACCGAAAAATAAAAGTGTTGAAAATAATAATGAAAAATCATTTTTTTCGATATAATTAATTCAATAAACACAAGAAAAGTAAAGAAATGCATTTGAAATTAAATTCAATTTTCAATTTCTCTTAAGAAATTACTTTCTAATATACTCTCTCATTTTGGTTTCTTGAAGGAAATTCCATTTACACAAATTTTAAGACTAATTAAAAAAAAAAAAAAAAACCCAAACACACATAACTGATTCAAAAAAGAATGAAAAAATTTTCTGAATGATATAATAAAAAAGAAATAAAATTAGAACAACAGTGAATTTTTGTTTTGGTACGGTTTTTCTGAAAACTAAGTGTAGATTTCTGAATATGGTTTAGCATTCAATAATAGTTTATGTAATGCCTATAAGATTCGTTTGACATTTAATTTGTTTGAAATATGTATCAATGGTTAGTTCAAGCCAAAGTTAAAATTATAATATAATAGGGATTAGAATTTAGATATCTTTATAATCTACTGAATAGTCATTTTATCAGATGGAAATAAAATTCTACTTTTATTTTCCTTGAATTAAGAACATGTTATGATTTTTATCTTCTATATAAGAATATGCATTTAATATAACTACAAAAAGGTACTAATTAAGAAAATTTTATTAATTAATTAATACCTTTTTGAGAAAAATTAGATTCTTTTACTTTTATAAATATTAATTTCTTTTATTCTTTTATAAATTATTGATATATGTAATTCAAATCAGAGAGTCTAGCTGGAAACCAGTAATCGTGATCTAAACTATCAACTCATTTAATTCATCATTTTTCAAGAATATTGACATTGACACCAGCGAACTCCTCTGTACTTAACTCCAAGGAACTTTACCAGTTTCAAGGGAGATGCAGGGACTTTCGTTTAAAAATATATTAAAAAATGACATAAAAATTTTTTAGTTATTTTAATATCGTGGTATGAAATTGCCATAGCATTCACGTTGAGTGAAAAGATTGAATAAGAAATATCTTGTGTTCGAGCCACGGTAGTCTGGTTAGTTAAGAACTTCGTTTTCGTTATTAAAAGGCTGTGAGTTCGAATTCTGTCCCAATTGCAAATCCATCATTTTCGCTATTGGTGGTTCGGGCTCGTTAAATATATTGTCATTGCAATTTCATCAATGTGAAGTGATACTTCTGGGGGTTTTTCTGCTTAATTCTTGCTTTTGAATTATGAGAATCATACTTTTAGTGCAGTGAGGGCCCATCCACTGGTTACCCCTTATACCAGTTTCTATCGTTTCAACTTCTTGTTGTGCTAAAAAGATTAATCCTAATGGAAATTGGATATTGAAAATAGAAAAAAATTTTAGATTTATTTATTGCTACTAATTTAAGAAATTTACATTTTTTCAAAGCATTCTGAAATAAAAAAAAATGTTTTTTAACCATATATTCCATACCTGCAGCATCCTTACATCGTGTATAATGAAATCAAAATGTAACGATTTCCTTTTGTCTGCATGATTTTAGGATTGTCAAAATTCAGTAAAAATTTAAAATTTGTATTCAGTGATTAAAAAAAAGGGCTTAAGATAAAATAGTAAGATATTTTACACAAAATTAAATTATTACTATTGTAATAAAATTTATATGGCTGTATGCAATTAAGAAATGATATATATTTATATCATTTTAAAAATATTCAATTATATTAATAACATAATATATCATTTTAATAAATGACCTATATATATATAGTCAACATCGTTTTTTTCCCTATTTCATGATATATTCTTTTTGCTTGACTATATATTTCAGTTTAAGCCGGAAGACTTGTCTAGTGGTCAGCTGCCTGACTACGGATAGGAAGGTTCTGTGTTCGAATCTCGGTTCAGGCATGGATGTACTTTTTCTCTCTCTATCCTGTCTTTGTCCTTTCCTTGTGTATGAATGAAGAATGAATGATGTCTACCCTATAAACGGGTCCCTATGGCATATGTGAGGGTGCGATGGTGGCCCAACCCCTTTAGTGCACCCGGGCAACGCCTCGGCGGCTAAGAGTTCTCTGTTTTTGGCCGGTTCCTTGGGGATCAGGGAACAATAGATTAATAGATTCTGTTGCAGTTGTAATTGTCTACAGTCTGCATTGGAAAAAAATATTTCAGTTTAAATAAGTACGGCATTTAACTTCAAATAAAGTAGTTAGAACTGTGAATTTGACGTACAAGTCATATACGATTCAAATTTTGAAATTTATCACTTTAATGAGGTTTCTCTATGCATAAGAATTTTCAGTTTCATAAAATTATGTGCATATTAAAAATTTATGATATCAAACTGTTTCTTACATTCATGAATATTTGCATAATCTAATAACTGTCGAAATTAAATCAACTTGGAGATATGCTCCAAGGTATGAAAAAAGATTTAAAAAAAAATTAAGCAAACAACAATTACCAACAATGTGTTTCCTCAACAAAATAATCCACAATACGATCTATAATCACCTATAGATAGGATTCTCTAATGAATCAGAACATCTCTAATAGAATTGAAAGTGGATGGAATAAGATAGAGTTTTTGAATTATTATACACAACCATACAATAATTAATATTTACCTAATATAGTTCCAATTTTTCAGAGACAATCAGAATATAATTAATATCAATTGCCTTAGTAACATCTATCCTCACTAAAATAATGTATAGTTCAAATGATCGTGAAGATATTTATAAATATATTTACTGTCAATTATATTTTATTTATTTATTTTTTGAATCAAGAATTTTCTTTGTAAATGTATTACATTTAATATTATTCGATATACAATGTGTTGCATAGTTGTGTTTGCTTATGAAAATATTCACAATAACTTAATTCTTAGATAAGTGAATTTTCATTAGTGTATTCAAAATTCTTGTAAAAATTTATTTTATAAATATCGATATTTACAAAGCAATAATAATGTAAAATGTAAGGGATGTAAAATTTCCATTTCCTTCCCTTATTGTTTTTACAAAAATATGCTGAAATTGAGCAGTTGTAATTAAATATATACATCATTTTAATTTTTGAGAAAGAACACAACACACACACACATTAAACAACTTTCAGTATGGTGTGAAAATAAACTTATATTACTTTAATAACTGTGAATTTTCGAAAGCAAATATATTATGAAATGATTTGGTATGTTCACTTTGTTAATTAGACTAGTAATACTTAGATGTTTTTGAATATTTTTATCTTTCAAAGACATTAACTTGATTATCAACAACTTTTCAGGTGCTTCTTAAAAACTATTTTTCTTTATGTTAACTTCCCAAATGCTCACTCGGTAAATTACATTCTTTTTCAAAATTTTATTCTTTCCTAAAAGACGATTTGTCTTTTTCCAAGATACCACAAACGAAATAAATAAGTAAACGTAACTTCATTGATGAAATATGATACATTGGTTTATTATTATTTCTTTTTTTGCTGAACTTTAAAATGGAGATTCTTTATTGGATTGTAGTAGGCGGTAAGCTAAGAAAAATCCAATTTTGTATCACTCTATTGATTCTAACCATGTGACGCAGAACGTGTTAAACGAATATCACCGCTGCAGAATCGTCGAAAAATATATCATTTGTGTTTAGCTAAGTTCATTTATAAAACAGCTTCCTAAAGATTTTCAATTTATTCGGACTAAAATAAGTAGCATTGGTTTTATTTTTTATATATTTTGTTTTTCTTTTTATATTATATTTCTTATAACATATTATAATTGTAATGTTTTCTATACTTATTATGATAAAATATTATTAGCAGTGAAGAGGATAATTGTAATTGTTTATGAAAGATTCCGTAATTAAATTACCTTGTACATTAAAAACGACAAGGATTTATTTCATTATAAACATTTTGCTGTAGGTTACTTTAAAGTATATAAATTACATAAAGATACAATATTTTATTTCTTTACAAACTTTTTCAAAGAAACAAGTTTTTGACTTCAATTACTTTTTAAATGAGCGCTAATCTGAAATTCTAAATAATATTTTTTAAATTTAGAAAATGCATATATTACATAATATATATCTTACTTAATGTACTTAAATAGAACTTCCTTAATGCAGAAAATACATATCTAGAACATATTTTAAATATAATCTTAATCTAATTATCTAATATACCTTAATTATTAACTTAATTTGTACTTAAGTACTTTTCTTTGATTTAAATATTTTTAATCTAATTATCTAATATATTTTAAAATATCTAAGTTATTTTTTTTTCTTTGGCTTACTATTGAGGCCATGTAGTCTGGGAGTAATATGGTATAATTTTTTTATCCAGTATACATACTGAGTTTGATATCTTGTTTTATCCAAAGATAATTCTTCAGAAAAGGACTGCAGGCGCCAAAAATTTCTGAGTATTCAGTCATTCTCCAGTAGGGAAATGATGATGCTTAGAGAGAATTCTTGTCCCTGGACAACACAAAAAATAAGAATTTTGTGAAGTTTAGAAATTTCATCAAGGGGAAGCAATAAAGAAAATAAAAAGAAAAGGAAAGGGAAAATGTAAAAAAAAAATGCACGAAACTTCATACCAACGTATTTTTAAAATTTTTATGATAGATAGAAATTAATTCTATGCATACGAATATTCTAAAACACAATTTTCATATATTTTATCATATGCAATAATGATATAGTTTCTTATAATGCTATACAAAGTCTTCCAATTAAAACTATCTAAAAAGCAAATGCATCTTTTTTACTTTAACACATAGTTTTAATGTATGCTGAGAGGAAATCCCATGTTGTACTCTGATTCATTTAGAACAAATTACTAATCACACAAAAAATCACACATTTTTTCACAATAAGAAATTAAAAGGGCATTTAAGGTCACGTGATATTAAAAATTTTATTTAAAAATAATATGAAATTTATTTTGATATTTTAACTATTAATACTATTTAATTTCATATTAAAAGTTTGATTTCAACTAATTCTTGTGCAAAATTTGTAAAAATTCAAAGTATTTTTTAATAATTTAATTTTTTAAAGTTTCTAAAAAATATTTCAGTAGAAAAAATGCGTACTTAAAAATAAACTTCGAGTTCTTTATATACATTCCTCAGCACTCAGAGTCTTTAATTTAATATTTGTCTTACTTGACTTCCAAATAAGATATAACGGATTATAAAGCTTCGACGGTTCACTCGAAATAAATTAATCCCTCCAGTGTCTCATGGTACATTTTTAGGATTATGTTGAGAAACCTTTGTGAAGTGAATGGGATCATGGGTGGAGAAATGAAATCTAGATACTCAGTAAGAGATTAACAATATACAAATTAACAATAAATTTTAGAATTTAAGAACCTTTGTGTAAATAACAGTGTAAATAAGAAAATTATCGCCGTTTTTAACAATTCAAAAGAACAGGACATACAGAATTGTCAGTCCTCGAAATAATCGAGGTAACAGAATGATTTCCATTAGGCTATTATATTATTTTAACCATAAAACAGAATTAGTTAAAATTAATTTAAATTTGTTTGAAACTAATGTTTTCCAATCTTCATTTCAATAATTAACACTATTTTTGGATTTCAACTGAAAATTTATGAAAATTATTCTTTCATAAATTTTGGGAATAGTCTCCCAAATGTTAAATTTTATCTAGGATATATTTACTTTAAATATTAAATTTTAGCCGCATTTTAGTCTGTAAATTTAGAATAAGCAATTAAAGATGACTTTTAGGCCACTGAAAAAGCATGATTATAAATCGATACCTCATCCATAACCTATAAAGAGATCGATTAAAGCAAATTATACGAGCCAGGTTTTGAAAACTAAAAAGTGAATAAAAAGTAACAGAATTCACTTTTTGAAATGCAAAAAGTAAGGTACCAAATGTGGTAAAAAAATTGTGATATTTATTTTTAATACAATATTTAAATAGAAATATTAGTTTAACATAAATTTCCAACATGCCTTTATTTTTAGATTTTATATCACATTTATGTGTAAAACACACTCAAACTATATTGAATACATTATTTTTAAATCTTTTATTAGCACTATTTTAATATTTAATAATTTTCGAACAGATCCTAGAATAATCTATTCGAGATCAATTAGTTTCATTTTCGAAAAACTAATTGATTTTGAATTATAATTATAAAAATAAGAGATCATTACACATTGACATAATCTCTGGTCTTCTTACTTTATATAAATAATTCTGCATTCAAAGTATAAGCAAAATATAAATATTACAAATTTTAATTTTCCATTATATTAATTCCGTATATAAGCATTGTGAACTGTTATATAATATTAATTTTAGTTTATTAATACACAAAAACTGACGTGAATTTTTTCTTGAATAGGAAAATAAAAAGAGAACCATTTTTAAATTTTTATCAAAAGAATTTTTATAAAATGTTTCAATTTTCTTTAATACAGAAAACACTAATTAACTACATACATGTAAATCCTTATTTTTAAATCCTAAGCAAATAAAAAATTGATATGATATTCTTTTGCCGATCATTAATTTTAAATTAATGAATAATATGCATGCCTCGCTTTAGAAAACCCCTTAAAGTGAACGAAATATATTCATTTCGTTTGGGAGGGAAGTTACTTGAGATTTTTCGGAAATATTATCTCAAAGGATGAATCTACCGCAATCATTTTCTCTTTTAAAATACGAAAAGAATAAAGAGCAGTTATTTCCTTTTTACTTTCTTAAAGAAAAGATTTTGAAATAATAATTTTTTTTTCGAATAAAAGAAAGAACCAAATAAAGGGAAAGTTAAAATAAAATATTAACAAGATACAGAAATAAGAAAATTGAAAGAAAACTATTAAAAAAGCACAAAAATATTTCCCCAGAGCATAAAGATAATTCATTTTGTATATGTTACTTTTTGGAACATTAATCTAGCCGTTAGTTGAGGTAGCTTACCTAGAGCGCCAGTCGCTGTATTCTTTGCTTTTTTAACACGAAGAAAACTTAATGTTTAAAACCATAATGAAAAAGGTAAACTAATATTCTACGAAAAGCTTAAAAAAAGTGAGAATATTTTTTATTCCATTACAAACGCTATTTTATTTCTATATTTTAATAATTTGATCAAATTAATTTTTTTTAGAACGCATGAGACACGATATATATTAAAAGGATGTATTATAATATTCTTTAGAATAGAATTTATTCACCTTAGTATATTTAATAGGAAAACATTTTTTCTTAAAAATGTGCATTGAAGGGTAAATAGTGTTCATGTAAAATAGACTATATATTTCATGATATATTATGTTTGTAGGTTTACTAATTCGAATCAAGTAGCATATTTCCAGAAACCTGCAGTGCATTTGAACATTTGAAGTTACGTACAGTATTTTTACAAGAATTTTGATTTAAAGAGAAATATATTCATGAGTTGCAAGAGAGAAAACCTTGAAATTAAAATGCTCACCTCGATAAAAATATAAATTCAGTAAACAAATATATCATCCATGACTAGTTAGTCGACTATAGCATGAATCAAACTTGCATCATTCCATTAAGAAGAACCTGATCTTATATTCCTAACGAGGAATTTATAGCACTTTTATTTCAAGCATTTTACATTTTTATTTGTTTCAAGCTTGTTAAGTAAAACCAGTCTTAAGTGACTCAGTCATTAAAATTATGAATTCTTTTAAATACCAGGAAAATTTATTCTTTTCAATTCAACTGTATCGAATATTTAATTGTTTTATTTAGCTATTTTGAAGGAAAATAATGAAAAATTTCATTGTTTTATAACTTGATGTCTTCAAAGATATTAATTTCACGATGTGATTTATTAAAATAAAATATATTCAAATATTTACTATTATAATAATATTGAATAGTTTAAACTGTGTGTGTGTTCAGAGGCTTATTAAATTTCAAATCAGTATAATTAATTTTGATGAGCCAAAGTATTTGCTTGTGTGTGAATGTGTTCATAAATATATTGTTTCATAAAGAAAACTAAGATTATAATCTCAGAAAAAGCAATCAATAACAAATTTGGAAATATCTCATTTTCTACGGCTAACAGTGAAAAATCTTGTGAATAAAAGATACAAAAAATTATAACTACTTTCCTCATAAAACAAATAAGTTAAATAAATTAATTAATAAATTTACTGTCTTATTATATAATTATCTAATTAAGCAACATAAACTTTCATTGATTTTTAATTAGGTTTCCGTTGTATTTTTGGTAACTGAACTCTATATCGTATATACTTTATTTGATGAAGTAGAAATTTGAAAATTTTTAAATGTTTCACATTAAGCAATAAAAATGAAATGGAATAAAAAAAGTTAGACAAAAATTGTTAACCAACGTGACAAGTTTATCTTGTGTGAAACATAAGACAAGTTTTTCTACATTTTAGTGTTTCACATTTAAGATTTCTCAAATGCTTATTTATCGGAAAATATGATGAATTTTTTTAAATCTTAATTTGGCTCTTAATTTAATGGTAAATAATATCATCCAACTGTTTTCAAGTATCACTCATTAAATTATCCATGCCGGAATTTTTTTTTATTTTTCAATGAATTTACTTCAACTTGCATTGTTTATATTATACAAGTTTTTAAAATAAAACATTATTTTTAATAATAGAATTAGAAACATTTATAAGATTTGAACTGATATTCAGAAAATTTTTATACCTATTTCAAAACAAATTTACAATGTAAAATATTTATATCTTTTCCACTCTCTCTCTCCCTCTCTCTCTCTCTCTCTATATATATATATATATATATATGTATGTATGTATGTATGTATGTATTATTATTATATTTTACATTTTACATTACTAATTAATTTTATATTTTACATTACTTATTTAAGTTTACTCCAATATGTACTGGAGTAAATTTAAATAACATTTAATTATTCAGAAAATACTTTCATCCAATATAATTATTCAGAAAATACTTTCATCCAATTACGAACATTAAACACCTTCATAAAAGCAAAGAGAAACTTACTATGTTTAAATTTATTAAAAAATTAAACTTTCTAATGTTAAATTTACATGTTTAATTAATTTATAAATTTAGTTTTTTCTTGTAAAACTTTATTAAATTCTAGAAAAAAAAGTAAAACTTACAAAGAAAAAAATAATAATATTTATGTTACTTATTCTTTGAATAAAAAATGTTTAGGAATATTTATTTATTTTTTTTCAAATAATATTTATTTTCTAGAATGTTATTTTCTTAAGATTAAAAATATTATTTTTAGTGCATATATTTTTTCAAAAAAATATTTATTTTCTAGAATATTATTTTCTTAAGACTAAAAACATTATTTTAAAATGTGGATTTTCATAATTATGTTATACAATGTAAATTTGGTTGTATCACTCAGTGATATATTTTAAGATATATATTATAAACTTAATTTGTGAAATATTCCTTTAATATACAACAAATATTTCGAACTTCATTTGGAATCATAATACCAGTTAACTTACTTGATTTTTTAAATTAGAACAATTAGATAAGAATAAATTTATTAGACGAGTATTAGAAGAATCAAAACAAGTAAATTGATTTTACTCTTATATAGCGTTACTAAAAATTGGGGTATATGGAATAAAAATCAAAAATTTTAAACATTGAATTGTTAAAGATTTGTTTTCTTAAATAGTAGGATGATATATACTCATTGAAGTTTAGTGCAGATGATATATACTCATTGAAGTTTAGTGCAGATGATATATACTCATTGAAGTTTAGTGCAGATGAATTATCAAGACAATTTTCATGAAATTACTCAAAAAGAATATATTTAAATTATTTTAATGAAAATTTCCTTTGTGTTTCCCTATAATATTTTGAATAGCTTATAGTTTCCTTGTAATTGCAATCAAGCAAATTATAATTTTTAGCTTGAAAAATTGTCTGTACCAGATTTACACGAAATTAAACAGTCTCTAATATTATCTTTAATAGATGACATAATATTTCATTTTCCGAATAAAATTTAACAAGAAATTAAATTTCAACTATATATTTTGATTTATTTTCCTTTACAAAGCTCTGTAATGTCACTTCATATTTAAGTCTTCCAGTAGTTGTGCCAAATGTACTCTTAGCATATCAATGCCACTAACTTATTGTTAAATAATAAAATACTTAGAATAAAACTGTTAGAAAGCCTTTCAAATTTATCTTGAGAAAAATTTAAAAAAGAGAATAATATTATTTCATAGTTTAAAACCCAATGATTAATTCAATGTAAAAAAAAATTCAACTTATTTTCATACTTATTATTGTATTAAATATTTAACTATTATTGTAAATAAATATTGCAAATTAATTAAATTCGTATTTACTTTAACACCAATATAATAAATAAATCTCATCTTTAGTTCATGAATAGGAAATGTAATTCATAGATCACGTATTAGAAAATAGGTTTATGTTAGCATTTGTGAGGATATAATACCCATATATTATCATACAGAGATGGAAATTAAATTTTCATTCCAAAATTATATTCTGATGCGGAAATATGAAGCCTGTAACACATTACTTCATTTCAGCTGGATATACGTACTTCCCTACAATTAAATAAGTTATGCATTATTTATCTAAGGCGTAACTAGCAAATCTATTATAAAATTATTGAACTACAATTTAAGTTTCATGTAGTTTGTCACTATTAAATTATGGTATGCTATTAAATAAGGAGATATTTATAATTTATAAGTACCTAACTATACAATCTATATATATATATTTACGAATTTTTGTCAAAGTGACAAGAAAGTGATTATCTCTCTCTGTAAGTTTAAAAAATAGTTTTGTTTTAAACACTTTATTCATAGTTCTTTTATTAGCAATGATAACAATTGCTACAGAATGAAGCTTTTACACAGGTTAAAAGCCAATACATTTTTTGTAATACACCTATGTATTTTCCATAATGCAAAATAGCAGCCCATAAGCTATCAGAATTGATGATTCAGATGTTTAAATGACTCCTTTCATTAATCTCAACAAATTCATGCTTGGTTGAGACTGATATTTATACTTCTTCAAAGTAGATGCCACAAAAAAGACTGCTGATGTTATGGGAAAAGGTATGAAGTTACCGACCCACTGGAGCTCAGACTATTTCTATAGCAAGACTATGATAACTCGGCTCCTTTCGATAATATCGACACGAAATTTCCAAAATGGTAATTTTAATAATGAAACGTCGTCAATCTGTCTTAGATCTCAAAGATTTACATCATAGTTCTAAAATCCATATTTTCATAAAATAAGCATTGTTTAGACAACTAAAAGATAATAGCACAATTTAACAAGCAGTTAAATATAAATCTAAAATATTCATATACTTACACTGTTTAATTTTTTTATATACCACTGCTCTCCACTATAAGAATGTGCATCCCAAATAGTGCAATCCCTAAGAAAGGGCTAATCTAATATGTGTCTCTAGAATAGATATTCAGTCCATCACAATGTGGGACTTAAAGCTTAGAAGACGTGTTCCTAGCAGCTTTATCACGACGTCGTTAATTAATTTTTGCATAGTGTGAGGTCCTTTCCAACATGTTTGTAACCTGTCTGAGAATCTTTTATGATGTATCTGAATCCAAAGGCAGACTTTATCACCTTCCTTTTTCCTCTAATTGTTGGATTTTACATAATATCGCCGCTTCTCCGTGCGTTTCATTATGATGTTGATTATTTCTCGGACAAAAAGACGCACATCCTACAAATGGATTTGTATGTCTTCGAAATACTGGATTGGGAAGCTAGGTATATTTATTTCAAGTCCAAGCAAGAAATCACATGGTAGTTTTAGATCTCTTTCATTTAATATTTCGGGAGGTGTAAAACACGTGAACTGGAGCAAGAAACAAGTGGGGTGATTTACTATCTCAATCTCTTGATTCCAGGATACAAATATGAAGGCATGCATTAGACCCATCTGATTAAAACTCTCAACCATTCTATCCGATTGAATATGTAGAAGTATAATATAAGTTTTCTCCATGCTGAGCAATTCACACTGTCTGATGAAAATGGCTGAATTTGAATTTCCTTTTTGGTCAGAGCGAAGAAAAAGGGAATGCAAAATATGGAAATCCAGTTTTCTATTATTAATATTTCTGTGATATCATTTCCTATAATATCACAGACCAGGAATTAAGTATACCTTATGCCGTTTGCTGAAGAAATCAATGACAACAAAAATGCACTTGTTTTTTATTCCTTTGGGGAAGAAGGCCAAAATTGTCGAGGCCAATTCCTTCAAATGGTATTCCGGCACTATATTTCTGCCTGAAGACGTTGGACCTTTGCATGAGGTACATTTAGAACAGGACTAACGCCAGTTTACTACAATTATTTTGTGTTTGCTCTAGAAGAATATATATCTCTTTTATTATATTTATTATATGCAAGTCTTCATTACTCTAAAACAGCCACTACTATGAAGTTCCTTCAATACACCTGATAATTACAATTTATAGATAACATTCCCACCGACAGTAAATAACATCTTATTTAAGGTGTAAAGATTTCCACAAGGGCTAATATCTTTTCATAGAGGATTTGTAAGACACGATTTTTTGACGACTATGTTTCCCTCTTCCATCTTCCTAAAGTTTCATTACAGGTTTTAATTAAGATACTTCTAGTTGACATTACCAAATGCTATTATTACTTCACGGATGAGAAGAATTGAAAACTACTTGTCGAATGATGGGTACTTTCAAGAAAAATTTATCCTTCGTTTCGTAGCATTGTCGGCAATTTTTTGGCATGATCTTCAGGACAAGAGTTTCGTATTTTCGTACGATGCTCCTTTACAATGGCAGATTTCCATGCTATTTCTAAAAGAAGTGTTATTTATTCGGAGAGTTTTCTTGGTGATGTCTTTCTTCTTTTCAAATACATAATTTCTCTTCAGTTTTTAAGACATTCCTATTCACTGTTTGAGAGAATCTTTCCAGCTATCATTTTTTACTGGTTAAATTCCTTTTTCTGGATTGATTCTTGAGAAGGCTGCGCCAGACAAGCAGCGATGACCAATCGACCCTCTTCTCTGGGAGACTAATGATCTGCCTATATCATCATAGGATATACTAAAATGATTTTCAAGCTTGTAGCTACGTTATTTCCTACAGTTTGCCTCATACTGGAATTCTTAGCAGTATGAATGAAGTATTGTAAAGCCAAAGTATTGTGAACAATGGAAGGTACTGTAGAAACCCCAGCTTTTGCAGTGCATTCCCATTCTTTTGTTGCCCATTTTTCAATTGTATATGGTAGAAATCTTTCATATGCTCTTCTTCAAAACGTTGATTAAGTGCTTAATAATCAGAGTCTTAATATTTCTGTAAATAAGCTACTCTAGAAAGAGTTTGTAAGAAATCTACATCTTCTCTTCTCAAAGAAACACGGCTGGGTAATACGATTTCGCAACATCATCACAGCATTTCCATGTCGAGATCATATCAAATTGCGTCTGGAAAATACTCCGTAATTATTTTACGTCATAAATATGAAGCTTTATAAGTAGAGGATCCTAAGCAGAAAGTTACATTTTTAAAGATGACAAAGTTCTTCAAGAGATAACAATAAAGTGGAAATTTATAGATTTGAACATGTTATCTAGTCCGTATCTAATAATCGCAATAATAAAGCCTCATTTTAAAAGACATAGCGATGACATCGACATCTCGACACAATTCATTCATTGGGCACTTCTTAAAAATTGAAGGTATTATTTCTGTGGAGCAAATGATATTCTAAAAACCTTTCATAATTCTTGAAATGTAGAGAAAATAGTACAAAAAGCAAATATAAGGTTAAAAAATTGAAAAATAACTTTATACGAGTCAAGTTTAATGAACAGAAAGAAACTTTGACACTGGCCCACCATCTTCTTCTGAGATTTAGGAATGAATATAGAGTAGGTCCTTGGATTACTTAGAATACTGCAGAAGACCACGTTACAGGAAATTAAAAAAACTAACGCAGATTTACTTAAAGCCAAAAAAAGATTAAACGATTAATCTTACAAGCAGATGGGAAGTTATTCTATCCAAAGTGGCATTTAATTCAATTTATCTCCTTTTTATGGGTTTTTGACTCCTTAAGAATTAAATATGTACATTTTGCAAGAATTATAAAGAAGAATTCTATTCTAGGATAAGAATGGCCTTCTGCAGATTTAGAACTGTGGTCCAAGGATAGAGTTTACTCAATTTCAAATATTTAAAATCCTAAGATTATTTTAAACAATCTCTTCGATTAAGATGAAGAAATGCATAACTTTCTGATATTAATGACAAGACTTATGATGCAGCGAATTATCTCAAATTCTACAAGAATAACAGCCGAAGTTAATTTTGTTGTTTCAAAAAGTCGAGTTCCTTTTGTTAAGAAGCAAACCATCTATGACAAATACATTGCCAGAGGAGGTTCAAGATCTGATCTGTGCCCATACATGATCAATCTGAGCTGAAGATTCCAAAAGAATCCGAATAATCTGGTTGTTGGGAAAGTCCCAATTGCAAAAATCTGCTGTGTTTCATGGAACAACAATCCTGTAAGATGACTTTCCAGTGACATCATTAATATAGTGAATGAAGAAAACTTTAATAATAAGCTAAACTTCAAAAATATTTTTTATAATATTAACTGAAAATTTCTAAAAATTACATTCTGATAATTCCGCGTTCTAATCTTCTGTTTCAGATTCATACAAAGCACAAAATCCTGTTAGGAAAAAAACAAGTACATTAGAAACGTCAGAAATAGAAATTGTAGAAAACTTTATGATAAGAGCTATAAAACAAGCGATATTTTTCTGAAGAAACAAATAAAATTATCAAAGATGTGTCAGTTTCATGTAAGAATAAATTAAAATTTTCAAATGTATGTCTCTAAGGTGGTAGAAAATTACTCAGAAATTCTTATAAATATATTAAGATTATTTTAAAATATCAAGACAAATAATATATTTCTATAGGAAAATAGTACATAAAATTCTAATATGTTTCAAAAATAAGCTAAAAGTGCAGAATCATAATGGCCAACTTGTCCTAAGAAAGAATTGAGCAAATTTATCCTTTTAATGTAGTACGTATTAATTTCTGCCCCTCATTTCATGTTAGATTTTAAAATTCAAAGAAAAAGAATATTTAATTAAGTATCTGTTGCCATTTTTATTATATTAGTTATCCCTGCATTTCATTGGAAATAATAACAGATTTGTAATCAAAAGCTTTCACAGCTTCTTTCAAGCAATTTATTGCAACAGTAAATATAACTTCAAAAATAAAATAGATGAAAAATGATAAAAATATATTTAAGTTCAAAAATGTATATTTATATTTTTTTTAAAAAAAGGCAATATCAATAACATCCATACTATCTTATAAAGAATACAACAGGTTTAAATTAATTATGTAAATAAAGAAAACAGAAAATTCGAAATTTTAATTTTGCTAACAAAAATACTTGCATCAAATTGTACATTATGTGGGAATCCCTCAGCACACGATTTTTCATCATTCAAATAAATAAAGAAATCCTGAACTTCATAAAAATTTATGCAATCTAATCTCCCAATCCATCATATACAGGGTGTTCAAAACGACCGCATAAACTCTGCACAGCTAGGTTCCTCACTGGGGGTATATAAAAATTGCCCAAAGAAGCATTCCTGTACGATCTCTAGTTTACGAAAAAAATGAAAAACAAAGTATGACGTGACTGCCGGCGCAATAAAAAACACCATATTGAATATATCAATAGCAGTATATGCAGCGGATATTGACGGGCATACTCCCTAGCAATTTGTTAGGCATTTCCATTACCTCGGCCGTACATCAAGTTCATGTCCTAGTAATCACGAGCAGTATACATGGCCACCATACGAAGACTACCGATAGCAGCAGGATGCAGCCTTTTAAATACCAGTTCACCGGTGGCTTAATGTCATTCCATGGCGTTCGGGCATGCTTGACGCAATATACGAGGCAAACGTTTTAAACATTATCGTCTGGAAAGATATAAAAATAATGTTCTTGATATGTGCAATAAAGTGTTTTGTTCTTACACCGGCAGTGACGTCATACTTCGTTTCTTGTATTTTTCTCGTAAACTGGGGATCATACACGGTAGCTTCTTTGGGCAGTTTTTATGTATTCTCAACGAAGAATCTAGCTGTCAGAGTTTATGAGGTCGTTTTGGGACACCCTTTACATACACAAACACACACACACACACACGTATATATATATATAATATATATATATACATACATATATGTATAAATATATATATATATACATACATATACATATATATATATATATATATATATATATATATATATATATATATATATATATATATATATATATATATATATATATATATATAACAAAATGCTTCAATCAACTATACTTTGAATAGTTTAAATCTTTTTTTGGATAATATTTTCTAAAATTCTCAAGAATAGTAATCTGATGTTAAACCAATAACATTTTTCTAAACAGCTTTTGAGACGTTTTCACTGCATCATTACGTCGTGAGAATCCGTATATATATATAAGATTACGCTAGTATTTATCTTAACATACCATCTAACACGATCTAATAAAGATCTCCGCTGAGAAACTGGAAGAAATATTCTCAAGCCTAATATTTCAAAGGTAACATTTTATTTATTTATTTATTTTGGTCCCAGTTTGCTATGTTTCGCGCAAATAAAAAATTGCCTTTTTTTACATTTCATTAAAAAGGAAACCTGAGAAAAAGTTTAAAAGGTGCATAACATATATTAAAGAATTTGTTTTTGTGCTGGTCGATCTTTTGCGGTTTTTTCTTCGAAGTTAGAATAATCATTTTATTCCAGCTTTACATTTATTTTATTAAGCAGCTTGAACGGTGATATATATATATATATATATATATATATATATATATATATATATATATATATATATATATATATATATACATACATATTAACAGCAATTAAAACGATATTCGGGACTAGGAATGCAATCATCACTCTTAATGACGATCTAAATGAGCATTTTTAACATTGAGGTAGTTTTCAAGAAAGAAAACTACAAAAATGCACACAGTGAGAAAAGATACTTTAATACAGAAAGGATTATTTTTAAATCGTTCCACGATAAAAAGTGAAAAGAAGCTAATTATTTTCTTCAGCTTCTATCAGCTGTTGACTATGTTTAAGAGAGGCTATTTTACGAAATCTAGATAAAAAAAAACGTAGATAAACTCAGATATTAC